>WEIV01033844.1:0-14342 GCA_013390005.1 Calyptomena viridis | reverse complement strand
GGCCGCGCTCATGTCGGTGGCGGACACGCTGGGCAATGCCCACTCGCCCAAGGACGGCAGCTCTGTGCACTCCACCACGTCCACCCGCAGGAACAGCAGCAGCCCCGTGTCGCCGGCCTCGGTGCCGGGCCAGCGCCGTCTGGCCTCCCGCAACGGGGACATGAACCTGCAAGTGGCCCCTCCTCCCCCCAGCGCCCACCCCGCCATGGACCAAGTGCACCCCCAAAACATTCCGGACTCCCCCATGGCCAACAGCGGGCCCCTGTGCTGCACCATTTGCCACGAACGCTTGGAGGACACCCACTTTGTTCAGTGTCCCTCTGTGCCCAGCCACAAGTTCTGCTTCCCTTGTTCCAGAGAGAGCATCAAGGCCCAAGGGGCGACTGGCGAAGTCTACTGCCCCAGCGGAGAGAAATGCCCCCTAGTCGGTTCCAATGTGCCTTGGGCATTTATGCAGGGTGAGATCGCAACCATTTTAGCTGGGGACGTTAAAGTGAAAAAGGAGAGAGACCCTTGAGTAGGAAATCCAATCCCTTCAGACTCCTGAAGATGTAGAATTGTGAATATAACAAACTGCAAAAGTTAGTCTTATGTATAGACATTATTTTCGTCGTATGTTTCTATATTTTGAAACAAAGGTATGTACTCTTCTTCATTTGAAGGATAGAGCTGGTTTTTGTTAAACAGAATATAATATTGTTTGGTTACTACATAATACCTGTTCTCATTTCTTTGGCAGTGTGTTGGCTAGGTACAAAGTTAATAGCCCTTAGCGATTACCTGCTGCTGGTGTGTATTTTTGTAAATGTATGCACTTCTCTGAAAGAAGAAGAAAAACACAAAAAAAGACAAAAAAAAATTTTTTGCCAAGGCCAGTGTTGATGCCTAAAAAATTGCTACAAAAATGGTGACAGCTTATGTTTTACAAGCCCTGAGTGTTAGTCTTTCACTTTACTTTTTTCGTTTTTGTTTTTTTGTTTGCAAAACAGTGGGGTGGCTCTGGGGGGAGGGTGTTTTTTGTTGCAAGTTTGTAAGGAAAATGTTTCAGTTTGTTTCTATTGATCTGAACGTTTTTAATCTTCATGTGTTTTTGTTTTTGCTTTTATTGATGCACGGATGCTTTTAAACAGTAGAGCAAAATGCTGTACATGAAAAACATGCTCTGTTTGTCCTTTATACATTTCTGTAGTTAACAGAACACTGTAATGTGCCTTGGAGCTTAGTAAATTGTAATAAATTCAATTGATATTAATACTTCCCGAGTAGCAAGTTTTATTTTTCTCAGAGCTTAGGCAACATGCACAAGCCATGTTGCCTTTTTAAAGGTCTTCATTATACCAAGAGCCTGCAGTTCATGGTAATAATTGTGGCACTTGTACGCATATTTTCACTTAATGTAGTAAGATGATGATGTTGATGGTGTTATCAAACTTATCTGAATCTTGGCACTGTGCCTATTTACATTTCACCTTTAATGTTGCAGTAACGGTTGCTGACTAAGCATTTTCTATTTACTGTTTCTGCATCTCATTTCCTCCTCCCTTCTCCTCCCCCCCCACCAGCTCTCCAGCTGCAAGCTGTTTGCAATACAGGATGCATCCATTGCCTGCACAATTTAATAAGGCTTGAGATTTGAAACGAAGCCCTCTTTCACAAAAAAACCCCACCAGCATCATGTGGTTAATAATTTTAGGCGATTTTAAGAGTGGTTGTCAAAGTTTGACATTAGCCATAAACTCTTGGTAAGGGAGGATTACAGCTGACCATGGCACAAAAAAGGTACCATGAAACAACAGCTTCTACAGTTAGTGTTGCAGCTGGTGAGTTGCTAGCCCGTTCAGGCACTGGCTTTTCATGAGCTGGTGAACAGTTCAGGGGCTGTATTGTTTTTTTCAGGTGAGGAAGCTTCCTGAAAGCACTGAAGTGAAATGCTTTCTTTTTGGCAATGATTATATATGATGTATATGATTCTTTATATAATTAACTATGTGACATTGGCATTTTCTGGAGATAGAGGAGCAGTGTTAAGAGTACTGTTAAGTGATCAACAGGGAAAGTAAACACACAGGCCTCATGCTAGCTAGAAAATGCAAACAAACCTAGTCTGAACTTTGCTCTTTCCAGTGAGGCAAATGGAGGAAAGAGGGAAAACCTGAAACAAAACCAGCAGCACTGCAAAAATTCTTTGCAGTTTGCCCAGTAGAATATAGAGCTGTTCCAAATGCAACAGTGTCACAGGCTATGAGCTCTTAGTTTTTTTGAATAATAAAGATCCCTAAAACCCCATAATTGTATAAAGGGGAAAGTCTGTATGGCATTTGGTATCTGGTGGTTCTTAATATATTTTTTCATTTGTGTTCCTGGTGGGAAGAATGGTAGAAGCATTGAGACTATATAGTCTTAGTGTGCCAACAGATCTTTGCTCTCTTATATAGATACACACTCTGGCTATTTTTTTTGTGGAGGGAGGGGGTGAGGGTTGGTTATGTTTTGAGATTCAGTATTTTACATCACTGTATCTGTAATATCAGAAAATTACTTTGTGTATATATTTTTTTTCTGCTAAGTGATATATTGGTGCTTAAAAATCTCTGAACATATTGTTCTTATGTAATGGATCGGAGGAAATAATGCAGAAGAAGAATATTTTGAGTTAATTTTTAGATTCAACCCATATGTTTTAATTGTTCGATACAACTTATATGTTTTTTAGAGTATAGATTTGTACTGATTCTATTTTCACTTATCTCTCAGCATGCAGTTCCCACACATAGTCGTTTATTTCTAAATCATGAGATAGGAGGACTAACAATGTGACCTCATGACTGGCAGAGAAAAAAAATTGTACACATGGTTGAAATTGGAGTTTAAACCTAAGGAGAAGTAATATTCATGTGTGAATTGCAACTGTCATTAAAGAGAAGAACTACTGGCTATTCAATATTTAATTATGCCACACAAGCATGTATACCCTGACTTATATAAACAGAACCACTTCTGTAATCTTGAAATAACTCATCAGTAGTTGAAGTTAGAAAGAGATCAATTTAGTGGATTTTTGTAATTGCAGAGCATTCTTGAAAAGCTCTTACCATTTTTTTTAACATAAGGCCACTTATGAGACTCATCAGTTTGATTTTTAGCAGGCAAAGGAAAGGTAAGGGGCAGTAGACATAGGTGGAAAATAAGCTTGAAGTGAATTGTAATACTGCAGTTAATTAAAGTTAACCATAGCTACAGGGCATTTGTTGTATGGAGGTTTTTTGTAACCATGTGACCTTTTCTTTTACTCTGGCTCATTAAGCAGCCAGTCTGGGCATTTTAGCCAGCATTTCTTTCAACCCACTCTATAGGTTTTTCTCTTTCTGAAGATGTGCACAGCTGACAAGTTGTAACCTTTTTTCGAGGAGGAGGAAAAGGGAGCTGCCAAGCGAGTCTCATGTACTGAGATTCAGCTGATTTTTGTATTTTACAGCAATGCTCCCATCCCCCAGTTATTTAAGGTACAACCTAATGTTTGCTTGAATAAATGCTGTAAGTTAATTTATTTGTCCAGGTGGTCATTTGTTGTGCTCTCGTTCCTTCTTGTAATGGGGAAGTATTTGAATGCTTTATTTTCCCAGGGAGAGTTGTTGTGTTTTGGGTTTTTTCCAGTTAGATTATTCTTGACATTTCTTTTAATAGCCTTGTAGCCTATTTTCTTAGAAATGGGTTAGAACATGTGTGTCACTCCGTGTTTGTTTTTTAAGCATTGGCAGCTGTGTGTGAGTTGGAGATAGAAGTGTTTGTGCAGTGAAGAGATGCTATGTCCATTTGGGGGAAATACTACACAGTTCCAACAGGAGCTTGAGTTTACTGATGGTAACTGGTGTAATTTAGTACCAATCTTGTTATCTTCTCTATTTGCTTAGCAATGTCGTGCATATGAGCATGCTTTCCTCCCCATACTAGCCAGGACTAACATTGTTTTGAAACTGCAATCTCTTCAAATAGGCTGGCTGCCAGCATAGCTTTGCAGAGCTGCAGCAGTCACTGGAAAGAGGGTTGTTGGCTACTTTACGTGTCTTGTGAGTTGAGATTTTTGTCCCCTCAAGGGAAAGGGCTTTGTCTCCTCAGAGCTCTCAGGTTCCCAGCTTACTATGCAGTAGTCACTTTTCCCTAGGTTCTTCCCTTTTTTTTTTGTGCTATGCAGTCATTCTCCATTCATTGTAGGATGGATTGTGTTGTGCATTAGCAGCCTCTTTCTCTGCCAAAGTGACACATCCTGTAGATTTGCAGCAGAGTACTAAACTGTCACTGTAGTGCTGACTCTTGTAAGGCTATTCTTGAAGCAGAGCAGCTTCCCTCTTGGCGTTCAGCCATCAGAATCCATTACAGCATGAATTTTCTACCCAAAACATAGCTCTGTACCTACAGAGTTGTCCTTACAATCAACTCCCAGAAGATGCAGAGGGCATAGTTATACCCTCCTGTATAGAAATAGGCACTGTTGGTTTTATCTTCAAATTGTCTGAAAACCATGTCCCAAGTTTTTGTTGTTTCAGCCCCTATCTTAAAACTTGTAATGCAGACTGGGAAGGGGAATGCCTCTGCTGTTGTGGTGGTATGAAAAGAACTGCACAAAAGGTCTTTTCCCAGCTGTATGTCTTAAAAGAAGAATTACGTGTGTGTTCCCTGAGTGAGGCTACTGCATGGCTCCTCTGATGAGCCAGACAAACATCTCGGTCTCCTTGTGTTCGCCACAGGGCAGCCCAGCCCTACGCTGCCACCCCTGATGGGGAGGCTCTGCAGGAATCCAGTTCTTCTCCCTGGGAATGGGCCTGCCTACCTCCATGAAAGAAACATGGGAGATTACATGTCATTTCAAGTTTCTGACAGCAAACCCACTCTATTTCAGCCATTCAGGAAACTGTAGAGTGAACAACTGAAGGGAGCAGTTAGACGTGAATGGGAGGGGAAGGATGCTCATCACTAGTCTGTCTGGCCAGTACAGTCTCTGACTGGTTGGACTGGCTGAGCTACTTGGGGCTAGGTAGGTTCACGATTGCAAGGTCTGACTACTGTGCTTGGCTCAACACAATGAGCCTTGCTGGTATCAGTGTGAGTTGCTGACAGTGGCTGCAGCTACCCTGAAGTGTCCTCTCCCCCTTCACTGACACAGCCACACAACCCTGCCTGCTGCTGGGCTGAGACTGCATTCCCCTCGCTGCTGTGTGCCTTGCCTTCCCGATGCGCCCTTGTAAGGTTATTTGGAGGCGGTGGGAGCAGGGGTGGAGGTGAGGAAGGTCAAGCTTCTTAGGTTTCAGCTGATTTGGCATCCGCTCACAGCCCTCCCCTGCTTGGCCATATGCACTCGCTGCTGCTTTTATGACCCTCAGAGATGTGAACTGCTGTAAATACCAATTTATTTTCAGGACAACACCCCCTTCCCACACGATTAGCTTTAACGGTGAGAATACTCTTGTTTTCCGTTGTCCCCGAAGAGTTCTATAATGGAGAGCTGCGCCGTTCTCTCTGGCTGGCATTGTTCTCCCAGCAGTACCGGCTGTGCCAAGAGACCCATTCCCCCAAGACTGCTTCACTGGGATATCTTCCTCTGTTTTTTTTGGCCAGCGTGAAGGCCCTTTGCTTTGTTCAGTGCTCTGTGAGTGGAGGCTGAGTTTGGCAATCCCACCGCAGCACGGAGTGGCTTGGCACGGCTGAGGCATAGCAATTTAGGCAGGGACTGAACCGAACTGAACCAAACCGGGCTGGGCCGGGGAGGGGGCAGCGGGTCGCCACAGCATGCAATTGCCGCTGGCTTGAGCCCGACCTAGACAGCCATGTGATTGCCTGCCTGTCCGCCTGCCCTCCTGCCTGCCCGCCTCTGCGCAGGGAATGGGGACATAAAACATGTCTGTGCAGCTTCAAGGAGCTGAGCAGAATTCCCCTCTGTCATCATCCTCCTCCCCTCCCTCCCTGCAGGCTGCCAGAGGGGAGGGCTGATTACAGCTCCACTATTGTTCAAGTAACCTACAAATGGATTTGCATGGAGGCAGGTTGGGAGGGGCAGAGGGGTGGGATTTATTAGCAGCAGCTAAATTCGTCGGGATTACTATTAGGCTGAGAGCTTCTCAATGGGAATGATCCCTGGGTGAGCGATGTGGGGTGGAGGGGAGGGACTGGAAAGCTCCTTTTCTGCAAATAGGTGAAGGGGTGACTGGCTCCAGCCGAGTAGGAGAGGCAGGCAGGGTGCAGCTGGCTGCGGACGGCGCTTCACCTCGGTTTAAACTGTAACCCTCTATTCCAAGCACGCAGCTCCTGGCAGCGCCGCTCATACCAAAGCCTTGACTCAGGGTTATCTGCATGCTGGGTAATAAGCAGCGTCACCAGAGGAATGTGCAGAGAAAGCAGCCATGCTGCTGCAAGCCTCCGCTCGCTCCTCAGGCAAACCACCGATTTAGCAGGCTGCTTCTGCTTCTGGGCTGCCGAACTGGCCTTCGAAGTTTAGGGGGCTTCTCGGGGGAAGGGGCAACCCTAAATCTGTTTTGAAGCCAAAACTGCCTTTCCATAAGTAAGTGCTTTATATGCAGAGGTGGCTAGGACTTTGCTAACCATATTTGAGAACTCCTGCGCCCAGGAAAGGGTGAAGTTACTCCTCAAGTTATTACATTAGTTTATCCATTTTCCAGATGGGTAATCTCAAGTGCTTTAGCCAAGGTTACACAGCAAATGCCTATCAGAACCAGGGACACTGTGGCCTTTAGTTACTGCCCCAAATGCTAATCTCTCTTCCTCTGGGATAAAAGCATGTTGTTACAACGACTGTGCAGCTGAACTCAAAAGCACTTGTGTGACACAGGTGTTTGGGAACAACAACGTTCAGTGCCAGGCCATTTGCCCGTAGCCTGCGTCCTTCACTCTCTGATAGCTCCAAGGCTGGAGGCTCTTGCCGTTCTTGCTGATGCAACATACCGAGGGCTGGGGTGAAGGAGAGTGCATACCTGTGTGTCAGAGGTAGGAGCTTCCCTTTGGCTATGATGGAAAGCACAGCACATCCAAATCAAAGACAGGAGGGGGTTGCTTTGAATGGCTATATTCTGCATCTCTCTGAGGCAATCTTACTCTTCACTGCACACATCACAGTAACAACAGACAAGATCATAGTGTAGCTCAGGTTTTCATTTGAACATGTCCAGACTGGCACACAGTTTGGGTAAGGACAACACACTTGTGTAGGTTTGATGTGTGTAGGAGCTAGGGGCTGAATTATGGCGGGAGTGGGAAGCCTGAATATCTGGTCTATTACTGGAAAATACAGGCTGCTGACTTGTAGGTGTTGCAGGTTTATTTCATCTAGTTTGATATGCTAGACATTTACTCTTAGAACTCTCTCCCTCAGTGTCTATAACTGATTTCTGTAAAATAAAAAGACAAGGTATAAAACATCTGGGATTAAAACAACTGAAAGAGTCTCGTCTTTCTGTAGCAGCAAATTTTGGAGTATTTTTTATTCCTTGCTCTGAATTGTTGATGTGCTTGACTCCTTGTTACATGCAAAGATAATTCCTTCCTGAAGAACTCAGACTGAGTTGATAAGAAAGGCCAGTTGGCACATTTATTGTATACCACCTCCTTCAGTGAAAGATTGTACCATGTATCTTATCGAAAGGATACAGCCTTTCAAGTGCCTTTCTAAGTATACATAGTAATTTTTGGCAAATATTTGCTGTGGTTTTGAGTGGTTCTCTCACTCCAACCCTGCAGCACCCCCTCCACCCCCCATTCAACTCTTCATCCAATTGTACTCATTCAGCTGTGCTCATCGCATCATTTCTGCTGGAGAGGAGGCAGCTCAAGGTGCAGCCATCAGGGATGGTACCAGTTGTGTGATCTGTGGACATCTAGTCATGTTGTGCTAACAAGGACCTGCAGCCTAAGATTGATTCATTAGTCAGCATACTTAATAGAATGTCTAGTGGTTTGTGTGACAGCTAAATACCAGGAAACTGCAGAAATTCTCATGCTCTTTTGTACCTGTCTTTCCTCATGCTAGAATGGGCGACAGCATTTCTTCAGAACTGCACTGCATGTGCTTCATACAAAGAGCAGCTCCTTTCAGCATTTTGCATGATTAGTTGCAGGTCTTTGCATAGATCTTCCTTGTTCTGATGGCTGGATTTTTACAGTAGTGTGTTGTACATATTTTGCAAGTTACAGCTTGAAACTTCCTCCTTGCAGAAGGTTCTGTCATTTAAAGGAACCCCACCCTGCTCTCCCTTGAAGATGTGCAATCCCAGGCTGTGTTTGAGCATGCCTGGGAAGGCAGGTGCAGCCTGGCTGGATCCTCAACACTGCCTGCAAATACACAGTATTTAAACAAATTGGACTAATAAGAACATTCAAGATTCAGGTAATAATCAGGACAGGTTTTGCCCTGTAGTCTTCATGCTGTGCTTTTCCCATCCCCTCTCCCTCTGAGTTATAATCAAGAATATATGACGTAATCATGTCAGATTATGGAAATCATTTACAACATAACTATAGAACTGTATAACGTTAAAAGTTCTTAATAACACCTTTGTTGAAAATGACATTGGGTTAAAGTCACTTTAAAAAATCCCCAGATTTCCTTCCTGCTGTTGTAAATGAGGACTTACATAAAATTAAAGATTTGTTGTCTAATATTTTAAGGAAAATAATCCTTCCAGCACCGAATCTGTAAACACAGTTGTATTCTTCCTCATTTGACCAGCTGTCAGATACGTCCTCCAGCCCAGAAAGGATGGCAAATGCTTGAAGCCAGTACAAGCTTTTCAAACCTTAGAACAAAGAGAGCAGATTAAAGCAAGTTTATTTCTCTGTTCAAATCAGACCCTTCATGCTCATATCTTGGTCTGAGTCTGTGGGAACTGTAGGCTGTTACCTACTCCACACCATTTCTTCCTAAGATGAGCTCTTTGTGGAGTTGCCTGATTTACTTCCCAACACTGTGAGAGTCACCATATTACTTGCTGAAATGCAGGCATTTAAAGCATTAGTCCTTAGCAGCCACACACAAATACCCTCAGGGTCTTGTCCAAACTAGTTCTACAGTTCAATGGGGACCTATCTCATCACCACCCAGACTTCTCAATGATGTTCCATTTCAGGGTTGTCAAGTCTGTGTGCTGATACACCACCTTTCCTTGCTGCTTAAAGATGTCTGGGTAGCTCTTTTTACTAAGCTTCTTAAGCCTTTTTGGCTGTTGTTCCCTAAGGAATCCTGGCAATGGAGTTACCAGACTTCTCTTGATTTTTCATTTGGTTAATAGTGGAGTTCCCACACAATTTGAGATCATTTGGTCTCAATTCAATATTATACCCCTTACTCACTACTCAAGACTTTATCTGCCTGCCTCATGGCAGAAGCTGTTTTGTTGAACAGATCCGTGAGTCAAATGGCACATGATGCATATATGTGTATGCTGGGCACACAGCTGTGTATGCTCCAGTGAACAATCCCTTCTCATGTGCATGTCAGCCACATATCACTGGAGTTTCCCTGCTCTCAGGAGGACCTTCTGTAAGTTGATGTAGGACTAATAATACTTCTAAAGCTTTTTTGCAAGCTACAAGTCTTCCTTGCTTCTTGTAGCAGAATGCTGTACCTTGTTACGTGAATTCATTCCCTCCACCCCTATTTCCTCCATCATGTTACTTGCAGAGGAGTTCCCAGAGTGGCAACAATCCATTTAAACTGTAGCAGCAGACCCGGTGGAAGTCATTCTAAGGTTACCATTTTCATCTCTGAACATACAGGTAAGTGATGTTCCCTGGCTGTTTGATCACTATAAATGAGCACATTCCTCACGAATGTAATGCAGCCCAGATGCCATGACAGTACGCTTCTGGAGCCAGTCTCACCCTGGACAAAACAGGAGCCAAATAGCTCAACACTCTCTATGCACCTCCCTCCTTCACTGTGAGGTTTTCTGTAGCTACTCAATTTTAAGCCTTTACACCAGCAGCACTAGGCACTCAGAGATGCAGGTGGGCATTTGAGGGTTATGCTTTAGCTCCACCAGCACTGAGCTAAGCCATCCCAAACTACCTTCTGCCAGTCCAGCAGTAATCCCCAGGCCCCATGTCAGCGTACATTGCAGCAGTCTCTCCTGCTGAGGTGCAAGCTGCAGTTCCTGTTGCTTTTGTTGACTCTGCAGGAGGAATGCCTGTTCTGCTGCTGGTTTTTTACCAACAGATAATCAACATTGCTGTCTTTCCCCCTCACAGCACAAGAGTCTATTGAGATATATCTACGTATTGGTTTTGCCAATATCTTTTATGTAGTTGCTCTAGTTTTCTCTTAGTGATATAGTCCATTTGCCTGTCAATGTGCTTCATGGTGCACAAACTTCTGGTTTATTTTCCCCAAGGATTTCTCTGTCTCAGGGTCCCAAGTCCATTCAGTCAGCAGTTCATCCTCCTTTGAGCACATTGCTAGAGGGGCCTGTTTACCACAGCAAGGCAAACCACACTCATTTAATATGCTTTCACTATTAAGTCAGTTTTGCAATTCCTCTGGCTCCTTCTCTGCTGGGTCTGGTAACCTTACATAGCTGGTTTGCTCCAGGTCCATGGGTCCTTAGAGAGGCAGGTTACATGCAGCAATTTTTTTGTAGCAAGGAAGCCTTGTATGTGGTATAAGCACAGCAACTCCTACAAAATGCTTTTTTCCTCTTTGGGAATTTGCGAGGTTAAATCAGATATGTGTGACAAACATGAATGATGAAAGGCTGTGAGTCATTGTTCATTTGAAAGTGTGATAGATGCTAGGATTAGAATGAAGTACACCTTCCTTGGGACAGAAGAACTACTGTTGTTTTTTATCTCCATAGCTTGAAATATGTGTCACAGATTTCACAGAATATCCTGGGTTGGAAGGGATTCAAAAGGACCGCTGAGTCCTAATTTTAAGTGAATGGCCTGTACAAGGATTGAATGGGGATCCAACCTACAACCTTGGTGTAATTAGCACCATGCTCTAACCAATTGAGCTATGACTTACAAATACAATTACATTCTTGGCCTGCATGGCTTTCCAGTGCCTCTTACCAATTCTTGAACTTACAAAGGTGTTGCTGAATTGCCTCTGTATATACTTCCTTATAGAAATGAAATTGCTGCGTGTGGAAAGGATGGTTGCTGTCAAGAAAGATCAAGAAATGGAAATGTACCTCTTTTGGGATGTATGTCAAGGAGATTTGGAGACTCTTAGCTCTATCCTTCAGCAGGTGGGGATGAAAAGGAGAGGGAGACAAGCAGAGTTTTCTGGTTTAAAATGCTTGGCAGATGCTCTGAAACTGTTGTCATTGACAGACACATAAAAGCCAAATGATTGCGTAGTTAGGAACAGCAAAACTTTGCAGTGCAGCAGAGGCACTGGAAATAAAATGAGAGTAGACCAATAGGTCATGAGGTGAAGAGTCATTGACCAATTTGTCAATGAATAAGAAACAAAGAAATTCCTGAAATGAGAGGCAATAGATAATGAGCAGAAAGGTTGTCACAAGATGATTGCTTTTAAATGTAGATCTTGTCAAATACCTTGATGGTCTTTACTGTTATTTTCCTGTATCAGCCAAAGATGTGCAACATAGTTTTTAGAAGACAAAGACACAGACATCTTAGAAATGCTTACAATTTATATACTAAAGAAAAAAAAAAACAAGAGGGGATGTTGAAAAGTTTGGAAGTGTTGTTTGAGCATTAAAAAAAAGGACTTGGCACACTGGTGATAGGTGAATGATCCAGACAGTAGCAGGTTAAATTTATGGCATATGCAGTTGTGCATACTGTGAGGAAACCATTTTCCTAAGAATATTGCCTAGTTTTACTAAAGGTACCTGAATATTTGAGGGGAAGAACTGATTGCAACTGGATAACTTACTGGAAGCTCGTGTCTGTAAAATGGGCATCTGATCAGAAAGGAAATGCCAGAATGCATGAGGAATGACATGCTGAATGCTATGTGGAGCTTTGTACAGCCATTACAGGAACCAAAGATCTGCCCTTATCTGAAAGATTATTGGTGACCCCGTCTTAAAAATTATAATGAACCGCTTAAAGGGGTTTGGAGATAAGCCCATGAGAACAATTACACAAATGCAAAAATGTCTCCCTACCACAGCAGAAGTGCAGTTATTGTTTATTTATTCTACAGCTAAAGCCCCTTAGTATGCATAAGACTTTGTAGACAAATAGGACAGATCTGTGCCTGAGGACTTTGCCTTCTGAGCAAGACGGAGCACAGCAAAGGGAAGCAAACCAAAAGAGGTGTGTTGATACATGTGCAGAGCAGTGAGGCAGTGGGAGGCAGAGAGAGCCACAGGAGAGGAGAGGTCAGGCTCAAAGGTGTCACCAGAGTCCTCCCAGGGTATGTACTTAGCTTCTAGTAAGGCAAGCCTCTCTGGTGTTGCTGTGCCAAAGGAAAGCTTCTTGTTTCGTTATCTATGAGGTGTGACTTGTCTGCTTACAACTTCATCCCTATAGGAAATATCCTCCAGACTCCACAAGCTCTGTTTTCACTGGCTCCTTTTTTTACAGATGCAGATGCTTTTACAGCAGCTTCATGCTTGTGTGCATGGAATAGCATCTGCATTGCACAAACAGCAAAAAAAATTTCAATTTTAATTTAAAAGCATATTTTGGGGGTATCTGTGTTGCTATGCTTTAATGTGCATGCACTCAAGATTTATTTGTACAAACGAATTTTAATTTGAATTCTAAACATGAAAAAGGTAGAATTGCACATTTTATTATGAACTACCAAACATGATCAAAATCGGTATCATTTGATATATGTAATTAGCCAACACATCAGTAGGCCTAGAAATGTTCATCAAATAGACTAATCATTTTGAGTATTTCCTAATCCAGTTGCAGCTAATTCCAGAACAGAAGAAAATAATATTAATAGAATATGGGATTTGTTGCATATTACTTGCTCAGTTCTAGCATTATGTATGCAAATCAGGTAATTTTGTACCTAATGGCCTGATTTGCATGCATAAATGCAGATTGCACATGTGCAAATGATTTCATTCAAATTTAGTATATGCCTAATATGTAGAGAAGCTGAAAACTTGAATCTATGTATCTGAATCACTCAGAATTTTCACTTAAGAAAAAAAGCAAAATTTGCCACGAGTTTTGTAGGTCAGATGAAGCAGATGGGCTTCTTTGGATGATTTTGCAGGTGCAGTAACCCTAGAGTTGTGAATTTTTCTTGAGAAATGAGCAATAATGTGAATGCCCAAAAGGATAAGTAAATAAAAGGGATCTTGTTGCTTTAAATGAAAAGAAAATAACAGAAAAATGTTACACTTACCAAGTGGAAGAAGACAGAATCACTCAGAAGAAAATATGGCTTTTGAAGTCATAGATGGTTTAACAGACGATGAAACCTAAGACAAAAAGTGTAAAATTACAATACTAAAATCTGTGCATTAAAAATTCTTTCAGGTAATAACATGGCTATGAAAGGAATTGGACTAACAGTTCTTGTGAATTAAATTATGTGACTTAAGGAGACCATGGGTAAGGGGTAGAAAAGCTTTGTTTGTTCTGTCATGCCATGCATTTCAGCTCTGGTCTGGAAGAGAAAGAAGATCCAGACCTGGAAGAGTAGTAGGGGAAAAAAAAATCAGGCTCAAGAGCCTGTTTTGTTATGAGTCTCCGTGAGAAGCTCTCAGTACTGGGATCAGATGCATTGTCACCAGCAGTTTTCATAATGATGTGGAAGGGCAGGAAGTGTCCCTGAGGAAGGGAACTAAAATTACCAACAGCATTTTTCACTGTGGCATCAGCTGTAGTCTAATAAACAGTGCTGTCTGTTTTCTCTCTATTACTCAGAACTCCTCTGCAAGCTTTATTTGCATACACATGGGTGACAAATACTGCTAAAATAAGCATGTAGAAAAATTGAAAGCAATTTGGAGGCACATATGGACTCACAGTTCCAAATTCTGATTCACACTAGTAAGAAGTGTAAGCAGGGTCAAAACAGGTATGTTATATCCTTCCAGTGCTCCTTCATGCTGGCAAGAACTGCAAAGTATTATGGGTGTAAATTAGAATTTGGTACAAAATTCTTTTCTGTCCATGTAAGGGCCAATCCGTCATAGCCCTACTGACATGAGTATGGTACTGATGATTTCTGACCAGTGTAGCTTTGCTAGTAAGAATTTCTAGTGTCTATGTGTTTATCATGGCAAAGATGTGCTTTTCTTGAAACAGGTTATTTTATGTCAGAAAAGGAGACAAGATGGAGTAAACTTTACTTTCTGTAGGAAGACATAGCAGGAGGCAGGGAAGGGAAGGGA
>WEIV01033538.1:0-14192 GCA_013390005.1 Calyptomena viridis | reverse complement strand
CCCGGTCCCGGTCCCGGTCCCCGCCCGCTCCCCCGCGGGAGGATCAGCAGGACGAGGGAGCTGCACAGCCCCCAGATCCCCCCATGTGCCTGAGAGCGGTGTTTATACACGTGGTGCGGGCGCGGCGGTGCCCCCTCCCAGCTACTTGTGCGCCCGCAGGAGCAGAACAGAGCTGGGCGCTGTGCAAGCACTGCTCCACGCTATCTAAAGCATCCCTCTGTTATCAACACTGTTATCATCACAAAGCCCAAACACAGCCCCATAAAAGCTGCGATGAAGAAATTTAACTCGTGGGGCTCCGTTGGCAGCTGCTGTCCCTGCTCCCAGAACTGTACCACTGCCCCCTCCTCATCGCTTCCTTCCATCATCTGAGACAGTTTCCAACAGTATCTGTTCAGTGCACGTATTCAACATGGTTTTTGTTCATTAATATAATCTCAGGCCTTCTTTCAGATTTCCTTTTTTGTATATTCAGCTTTTACTGCCTGGGTTAACCATTTTATGCACCAGACTGATGGGGAGGTTTTTTACTCGGACAATTGTAACGTAACAGCAGTTCCATTACAAGAATTCTTAATAAAAAGTTAATCAAGCCGGTCAGTTGAGTTCCTGGGCTTGTTTTCGGTACTAAGCCTTTATTTGTGCAGCATTACAGCTTCAAGAAGTGTATTTTTAGACAAGAGAAAGAGCTAAAAATGTGTCTGGTTACTTTCCAAAGCCTAAAATGTTTAGTTTGGGTTTTAATCGCCCGATGCAGGATGGTGGGAACAAAGAGGACAGGACTGGCATGCCCAAGGGTGCCTTCGAATAGCTTGTGACAGTGTACAGTGCACCAGGTCACACGGTTCACTTTAAAAGCTGTACTTTCTAAGCCTTTAATTTCCTCCTAGCACTAGATATCTTGGATAAATGCTTTTATACCCATAGAAGATGCAATTAGAGTTGCAATTCAACAAGAGCCAGAAACAGCAAGAACTGGAGCGGTCATTGCTCCGTTTTACCTCCTAATTACATGCTCACTTTTCCCAGCAAACACAACCCTACGTAAAGCTGTGGAAGTACCTCAGCCAGAGTGCCAGAGGAGATTTTACAGCCCTCTGTAATTGCACAGTGTGATGGTGTGTTTGTGCAAATTACACAGCGGCCTGTGGCAGGGTCAGGACAGAAGGATGCTGTCCCAGACTGTTCTGTGGGGGAGCACGGGAGGTCCCTGCAATACCAGCACTGAATTTTGTCCCGTATTCAGATTTGAAGCAGCCACTGTCTGACTCGGTGGTTTCACAGTGTGCCCAAGTGATGTAGGACCACACTTCTTTCAGAGGGCACACACCTTTTTCCCTCTCACCTTCCAGTGTCACTGCTGATCAGTCATAAGCTGATGCATGACTTATACTAATCTGTTAAACTGACTGATTTCTTTTTTCCTAGGCTTTTAGTTCCACGAATCACTGAAACCAACAGGTACTGCCAAAATAAATGAGAAGATGGGGAACCAATGGCAGGACCATTTTATTTCTGAAATATGAATATAGTAACAAGGTATACCATAATATTTCTACATTTGGTGGTCTGGAGTTCAAAGACTGTTTCTAATACAGCATATACATAAACAAAAAAAAACAAACACAAAAAACCCAAGAAAAACACAAACAAAAAAACAAACAAAAAAAAACCCCCAAAACACACACACAAAAACAAAATAAAACAAAACACAAAAAAACCCCAAACAAACAAAAAAAAACCAACCTAGAAGGCTGTGGGTAAAGGCAGCAAGCATGACCAAAACTTGGTACTAAGTGAATACACTTAGTATAGTCAGCAGCAAAGCATAATCCTTCGTGCTAAAGGAGAGCAGGTAGTTTGTAGCTCTTATAAAGCCTTCCTTTCTATTGATGGGCCTTTTCCAAAGCACATGCCTTAATATTTAAAAAAAATTATTATTTAAACACAGAAAATTGGTGGGATTGGAGGACAAGATTTCAAAGATAACTCTGTGCCTATTGTTGTTTCAGGTAGGCACCCCAAAGCTGTTCAAGAGAACTCCTAACTTACAACCTGAGATCCCAGCCTTTAAAGTCCACTTAAAAGCCTGTCTAAACCTTTTGACACTAAAACATCCTTGAAAATATAACCCTGAGTCTTAAATCATGTGGAAAACGGAGCTTTTGTGTCTATCAGTTAAATGCTCTGAAAAAAAATTAATTCTTTTATCAATCCTCTGGGAAAGAATCTAATATATACAGCTTTTGCATTTCGCACTTGGGGACTTACCTGTAAGGGCCTGATACCAAATGGGTTTTGAAAGGTAAAGCAGGAAAGATGGAAGTTGGGTACTCAAATCCAGCACTATGATACCCAGACCTGCCATTCATGTTTTTGGAGTGCCATAAAGAGATACGATGCAAGGCAGCAGAGTGACAGCGCTTCTCAGAGGAAGTAAAAAGTTTTACAAAGTCTGCAGAATTTCATCATTACTGCCTGCATTTTTTTCCTACTTCATGACTTTTCAGTCAGCTGTTTGCACAAAGCAGCGCCGGCAGCCCTGACACCTCTGGTGTCTGAACAAACAGATGACTTTACAGACTGTAATCTACGTTTGTCTTGGCCAGAGTTACTCCAGGCTGACAATGGCAGAACTAACAGCAAGGACCTGGTTTGCACGGTCCCCAGGGCAAGGAAACCGCAAAGGCGTGGTCCCGGCTAAGCCCGTGTGAGCTCGGCCCCGAGGGGGAAGGACCAGCCGGGGACGTGGCTCGGGGCCCTCGGGGAGAGCTGGGGACGTCCAGGGAATCCTACGGCAGCCTGGATCCCCTTTCAAGCACAAAGAGACATTTTAGTGCTGTAATCTCGCATTTACACTCCCCTAACTGGATGTCCCGGTTTTTACAGCTGCCCTCAAAGTGTTCTTAAAAATACAACTCAAACCACAAAAAAGATGACCAGAAAAAAATACTTTGATGTGTTTTGGGGAGTAGGAAGAATTAATATCTTTTCTGCTGGTAGAGAGATTCTTAAGGATGGTTAAATATGTACAAAATCTGTTCACTAACAATGTTTGAGGCCTGACAGTTCACTCTCCTCGTGTTTGCATGGATACAGTTCCATCGATTTTGCTAAACTGCTCCTAAACAGCCCTAAATTCAGTGTTTAATTGGGATGGGTTGTACACTCGCAGAGCAGATGACTGAATAGGGTAGGGGTGGGATAAGACCACTCCATCAGTTCTGGCACTTAACTGACAATGTTGAGAGAAGAAGTTGATCATCTTAGTAAATTCCTGTGCTTCCAGTGAAATCATCCATTTTCTCGTTTGTCCTTTTAGAGCTTGTTTAGTTTCTCAGGGTTTAGTGCCCTCCGGTGGTGATAGTCGTTCCTCCTGTGACACTAGGCATGCTGACAGCTCCTGCTTCATTTTGGTTTTTACTTACTCATTATCACAGCGTGATAAATAGGTAAAATTATATATTTTTTAACACAGAAGATTCTAGAGTGAGTGAATGAGGCTGATAGTGAAAGCCAGAGCACTGAAATTAGGTAGGGAGCTCAATAGCGCTAGCAAAAATATTAACACAATCAGTTCAGTTCAGTGTGCATTCATCAGACAGTAAAGCAGAACTGAATGATAAAGGTTCCACTAAAGTACAAGAGAACAAAAACCCTGCAGTTTCATTTGAGATACACACAAAGATTCTGTGTTAAATTTGTGTTAACCACAATGTTTTGTACACAGCTTTTAATGACTTGCACATCACATTTTACACGGTCCTTGATTGTATATTTTACTATGAACTGAATAAAAATGGTATCAAGAGCTCGGCAGTTTTCTCAAAAATTGTAAAAACGGGTAAGTCCCTCAATATACATATTAGTAAGTAATTTGGTGTGAGCTATTCAACCACAGCTCATGTAGCAGGCAGGCTGGTGCCAATAATAGAGGTGCAGTGCAAGGGACTGTCTAATCATATAGGCAGTATGGAATGACGGGGCTCTTCTCTGTTATAACAATAGTTATAATGTAAGCTTTAGGAAACATTTGGAGTTATAAATGCTTGTTAGATCTTTGCCAGCAGTCCCATTCTCCTTGTTCCATAGGCATGGGGCTGCAGGTAACACTCCTAAGCAGAAATGAGTGAAGAGAAGCGGGCCAGAAAACACAACAATATGCAATTTTCTATGGAGATTGGGGAGAAGGAGGAAAAGAGCATTGGTAGGAGCAAGCCAGATGAAGGTGTGCAGAGCTGTGTGCCTCAGGGAAGGCTGTGAGTTGGTCATAGGGAGAAAGGAAGCTGACTCAGGTGTTTCTGCAATAACCAACCCTTCCCAAGCACACCCCGGTTTTCCCAGATGCCTGGGGCTGGGCACTGGCTGATACCATCTCACAGCACAGCTGTGTGCTCTCTTGTCTGGAGATGTGGATGTTGCAATGCTCAAATATGCTGGAAGGCAGCATAAAGGTAAATTACACAGTGGGTGACATCAGCCTTGACCCAGTGCCACTCCACACAGTGCCATTTTTAATTCCAATGAAGCTGGTAAGATGGGTGGCAGCTTGTGGTTGCTACAGCCCTCCAGTTTCCATCTCATTTTCACAGCTTTTCCATGCAACTCTGTGAGATACAGTGACTGTATGGTTTCCAGTCATGCCCAGTCTCTGGCCATATTTGATCCCTATCCTAGATCCTGTCTGAGGAATCTTATCTCCCCACCCAGGGGAATCCTTTGTAGATTTGTCAGGGCTGCCCCAGCTGGCCTGTCCATCCCATACAAGCTCAGTCTGGGCATACAGGTCAGTTGTGTGAGCTCTGTGAGCACGAGCAGCATCCAGGAGCAGCAGCAGCCACAAAAACACGCAGGCAACCTCAGCCACAGCAAACAGAATTCTAAGGATTGAACAAGAAGCAAGGTGACCAATTTAAAAAAAAAAAAATCAGTACTTTAAAAATAAGATTAGCGGTATGAATAGTAGGATGAAATCAATATAATCTAATAATTTATGCACACATTCTAAACAGGAAAAATAATAGAAGCAATAAATAAGATTAATGTAACATCAAATTAAAATGTTCATTGACTGGGGAAGTATATTTAACATTTCAGCGAAATACTTAAAAGCCCTCAAAAATGCAATGTATTTCATCTGCTTTCAAAGAGGCCTGCCAGTGCCAACAATAGGATTTCCTTTTTTGCTGCTTACTTTTGGCTTCGGGTAGGAAAACCAAAGTGTAACACAGATAGACCAGCCCATAATTCTGTAATTTCTGAAAAGCCAATCTCCCATTGGAACACTTTTTCAATGGCTACCTCTCAGAATGTTACTTCTCCTTTCCTGTTGGTTGGATGAACACATAAGAAGAGCTATGCAATCTCTAATGAAAGTCAAATCTCTTTTCTTGAGATCATTGCTACTGTCTATAATATAGTTCTTCTTATGAATTGTAAATTATATTATTTAGCAGAAGACCAACTAGTTGTGTCTTCTAACTATTCCCTCTTGGATATCCATTCAAGTGCATAATATATGAGGAAGAGTCTCATTTGTAATTTTTTGTTTCCCTCATTTTAAAAGTTCTGCTGTTTCACACCGGTTCAAATGTGAAAAGAGGAAAAAGATACCACGGTAGTTACTAATTGGATAATTTCTATAATTCTGAAATTCTCAAGTCTTACTGTATTAATTGTTGAAGATTTTTCCTGATGGTTGAATTCATTATTTACCCTATTAATAAACATAGAATATATAGTTTTTGGATGGTTCCCTTTGAGTTAAATCTTCAGATAAGTCATTCTACTAAGATGTCTGGTATTGATGTACCTGTCAAATGCTCGAAATTAGTGGGCTTGTCCTTCTAAAAGATGAACACAACAGGCACTTGATAGCCCACTGTATTGTAAAGGAGAGGAAGGGATATTGTGTAGTCTGGTACATAAACTGTGCTACTGCAAATACATTAGTAGGCCTGTTTTTCAAGAACTCCTGTTGTTGGATTTTTTTCAAGCTAGGCCTTTAAGTCTAGAATAACCTTTCATTTTCTTGGATCAAACCTGGTTCTCAATTTTCTCACTGTTATTGAGCACAATCATACACAGCTTCTCAGAGACACAGTCTGTGCTTCACAATTTTAAGTTGTGCATGAATCAAGAAAGGAGCTAGTAAAAAACACACTGCATTTTTTGGCCTGCCTTTTAAAATCAGTCAGTTGCACAAGGACTCAGTGATCATAAGATTTTCCTTCATGCTCTTCCAGGGTTACTGAAGAAGCTACAGCATCAATATTTGCTAGTGCACTGGTCTGATTCTGACTCTGAATTGCCTCATCCCCCATCACTTCCAAAGGGTGCATTAGAGGAGGGAATGTGACATAACACAGGGATAATGCCACCTTTCCTGAGCCATCTCTACATTAATTCAGACAAGTGATGCTACTTCATTTTCCAGTTCAAAGCACATCTGCATGTTTGTATAGAAGCCTTGAATGCTATGAATATTCAAGGTCATTTACTCTTTGATTTCCCAGAGATCTTTGAAAATAGAAGCAAAGCTTTGTGTAGTGTCTCTAAGTACAATAGTTCTCAGCCCATTTTTGCCTGATGTTCCTCTAAAACTTGTCTGACTCAAGCTAATGGAGTAGGCTTATTTAATCTCTTGGTTAAAACTTTTGAGGAAAAGTTTCATAAAAATTGACCTTTCAGTAATAGGTGGCTTCTGATGTGATTTAATTTTCCTGAGTCTGACACATTAAGAATTAAAATAGAATGACATTTTTTAGAACTGTCAGTAATGGCTGCTCTTATCAATCACTAGCCAGTGAGGCACTATCTGTATCTGTATCTAACTTTGCCATGGCCTGCAGCAGCTTTTTTTTCTTCATTTCCCTTGTACTTTCACAAAGTAATGAAGTTCTTAAGCTTCATCCCTCCGTTTCTGTTTGAAAAAATTGATATCCTCCCCACACATTTCTTGTCATGCTCAAATGAAAGCTCAAATAGGCAGAGGTTTTGTCTTGACCCTGCACTTATGAGCGTCCCTGTTATTTTTAAATAGTATTTCTGACTGTCTGTGTTTAGTATGTCCATACTCAGAGCCCTCAGTAAATGCTAATGGTCTGAGTCCATCATTGTGTTTCTATCCACATGCCCCAGAGCACATATTTAAAAATCTCTTATTCTTCTTCTGTCATAATGCTTTTTAATCAGACCTCTGATAATCTTTGTTCTGAATTCATTTTCAATATCCTGATTTGCTGCTGGATTTGGGCTCATATTCTCTAATTCTGTGCAATTGCATCTTTTTTCAGGGTCAATAGCAGTTGCAGCATATGCTTTAATCAATCTTTCTTAACTCTAATCCTGTTAGCAGTGTTATCAGACAGTGGAGAATTGATTATTAGTATTCTTTTACTGTGGTACATCTTATTAAATCATACAAGAGAGCTTCCCCCTCTGAAGAGCAGCACTTTTGTGCAGTCCTTTCCTGAAGTACAGTGCCCTATGCTGCTTCATGGGCACTTACTTTACATTTTGAGAAACCCATTTCATGTGTCTCCTGTAAGCTGCCACTCATTTCTTCTACGTTTCAATGATATTAACACTGTTCCATGTTTTACACTGTACGTCTCAGGAGTCACTCAGCCAGCAGGTAAGGACTATGTCAGGAAATAGGGTCTGGGATAAGTTGCATGAAAAATGTGCCAGAGCCTTTCCTCAGTTTTATTACACCTGTTGTGAACTTGGCTTTTTGCAACAAATAATTTCCAGTGATAGGTTTCAAGCAACTCTCAATTTGCCAGTGAAATAAGTTGGTTCAGCAGGGTGTAGAGATACCCTAGCCAAATCCAAACAAATAGCTTGGCTAGAGCCCTGTTCTGCTGTTTCAAAATGCAAAGTAACCAGCAGGAACCATGAGAGGAAGGGGGTTCACAACTACCTTAGTGTTACAGCCCATAATAGCCATGTATTTAACTCCTGACAGAGTAACCTGACTTGGGCTTAGTTTTTCTCTCCTACCTACATTTCTACCTTGCTCTGTCCCACCTCGTTCCTATCTAGGTTATCCTAAAATCTGAACCACCTCATGTACAATTTAATGCCTCCCAGTTATAACCTATTCTCCTGCTAATTGTAATTTTTGCCTCTCGTGAATTCAAAAGGCACTGCTTTGATGTGATTTGGTCATCCTTGGTCTCCAGCAGCTTCACTTCCAGAGCACCTTCCAGCTGTCCTGATGTGGTGTTGACATGATGAGAAGTAAGACTTTTTTTCTGATGGTAAGAGGCTTGTATAAAAATATCTTCCAGAACACAGCCTGAGCACGACTTAGATATCCATGTGAGTTGGTGGGGATTCTTATATGTGACAGGCATACTCAATAGCTAGGGTTTGTTAGACACACACATCTAAAATACAGATCGAGGGGTTGAAAATACAGTTGAAAAGGAAAGGAGGGAAAAGTAATAGATAAGGCAAATCATGGGGCAAGATGTTAATCCAGAGATACTCTTTTTTAGTTGAGACTTTTTTTTCGATTCTTAATTGTTTACTTTAGTATTTCAGAATTAAAGTGTTTTCATCACTGTATGTAAGAATATGACCTGAGAAAAACAAGTTCTCTCTACTTACTTTCACACTTCACATCTCTGATTTTGTGTCTTTTCCTGTTACAGTCTCACACTTCTGCACAGTGAAAATCATCTGTAATCTGAATAATAATTCAGTTAAGTTTACTGCCGTATCATGTACATGTTTTATGTCAGTGATTCCCAAATCTATTTATTTTTACCAAAAATTCCTCTGGCATGTAATTCAACTTCCCAGAGCCTTCTCCACCTCTGTTCTCTCTTCTCATACCACTGGTGCTATCTGCTCTTCTAAGCCACCTCCAGATCCCCTCCTTTTTCACTGGATTCTCATATCACCCTTCTACCATTCCTCCCCTAACAAGCCTTCCTTCTTACCCTCATGTTTGTTAATCATTCTCTTCTGAGCCAGCTGAGAATATCTTTCCTCTTCTTGGAGTTTCAATGCTTTTCCCTTAAGAAGGAAATGAGGATATGGCAACAGAACAGGGTTTTTGCTGCTTCTGCACAGCTACATCTTCTCCCTTTTCTTTCCTAGCAAAACTAGATTTCCTGCTTTCTGGGACTGCTGGTTCATGGGGTAGGTGCTGTCACAGTAGTTTCCCAGTGTCCAGCAATTACCCTCAGGGAGCTGCAAATATTTTATGTCATCTTTGAATGCACCTGTTTCTTTGTTTGCAAATATTTGAAATTTAATGTTTGCATATAAAAAATGTTTCAACATCACACTGCTGTGCGTTGTTGCTTATACTGTCGTCCTTTGTTCCCAGTATGGTCCCTTTGGAAGTATGACAATATCATCCGTGGTGAATAAATATTTATCAGTTTGGATCTAATGGTGGTATAATTCTGTGGGCCTAATCCCGAAATGTTCAGTTTGTCCGTTTTCAGACTAAATTGGCACTAAAGTTAATGGCTCAAGATTTTTTGTTACTGTTATAATGCTACTGGAAATGAAGCATTTTTTTTTCAGATAGCAATGTATTTCTTGCTTAGATGAGGAGAATCATCTGGAAAACAAATATAATAGGGAAGATCTTTAGGCATTACACAGTGAATAGAGATGCTTTCTGTAAGGGTTTGATATGATAAGTTAGAAATCATTTTCATTTCTTTTAAATTAGCATCTGACATTCCCAGAGGCTTTAAAAAAGCACAAAGAAGAATCCTGTCCCCAGAAAAAAGAGCTCTGCTATGTAATTTCTTTCTTTTTTGCTTGCAATCAGTCCCTCTTTCAGTGAGGCCGATTTATGTGCCCTCCTTGGTTGCAGGACACTCCTTGCTGTATGATTCCCATGTCTGGCACTCATCAGAACATGATCATCCCATTTGCCAGGTTTAGTCATCTGTGGACAGGTTCTGGAACACGGTATTTTGATGTGGTTTAATGGGAAGAAGTGTGTTCTTCTTTTCCATCATTGTTCAGTGCTTTCCAAGAAGTATTTGTGTCTTGTCAAACAAACTCCCAGTGTGCCAGGGATGGAGCTCCCTTGGATTGCTCCTCCTGTATGCAGAGGAGTTGGGAAGATGAGCAAAGCTTTCTTTTGGGGACCACCCAGCAATATTTTTTCTTTGTGTTTTAGCCACCATTTAGACACTCACAGCCATTGACTTTTTTGGTTCCAGACCTGGAATGAGAGACGTATCATTCAAACTGAGACTCCAGCTTGATGAAAGTTGATTCTCTGACTAAGTTTATTATTCTTGAGGGTTTTTTTCTAGGAGTATTTTTTTTTATTCTAGCCAAAATGAGAGAGAATTAGCATGGGGTAGTTGTGTAGGGTAGTGACAAGAGTATTAACCTGACAACAGAGAAATGCCAGATCAGCAGAAATGGTGAGTTAGAGCTATTGCTTGAGAATATCTCCTGCCCCGTGGAATCTCCTGCTATTAAACCTTGTTTGTTCTGTAGACTTGTTGACAACAGGGTCAAGGTTAAAGAAACTGACTGTAACCCACTGGTTTGGGCATTCATGTGGCATATTGGAAAACCAACTGTGTATTTCAACCCCACAGGCATAAAGCTTTTTTTTAGAATGGCAGAAGTGAATTATGGATGACTCCAACACATTACAGCAAATTACATTAGCATATGTGACACGGAGAGGTTAAGTATAATTACAGTAGCTGTACACAGCAAAGTATAGAGGAGTCAAAAACCAGTGGGACCACTGCTATTCCTGCTGAAAAACCATGGTGTGCCTGGAGAAACAGATTCTGGTCTTCCTTTGGTTGTATCATCTGAATATTTGCCTGGCACACTTTTTTTTTGCTAAAGCTCAGTGTGTAGCACAGATGTGGGGTTAATGATTGATTCATATCAAGCCATGGATGAAATCTAGGACTTGACAGTTCAGATGTGGTGTGTCCCAAAATGCTTACAGACTGAACAAACCTCTTTGCTCTCAGTTGCTGCAGTTTGGAATTGTAGAGGTGGACAACCAGGTTGCCACAACTGTACATTTGCTGGGGAACTAGGGAGTGGAAAATAAATACATGAAGATAGGGAATTTTTAGAACCATAGTAGAAAAGTCTCTCAGTGCAGTTCTCGTTCTAGAATATGGATAGCTGCTGCCCATCCAGCAGAGATTCATCTGAAATTGAAACAACTCAGACCTTTTGAGGCATTTATTAAGGACATATTTTAAGTCCTTTAAAAAAAAATTCAGCTTTTAGTTTAAGCTTTAGATAAGTTGATTTCAGCCATCTCTGAGTACATTATGTCCCTCCACTGCCTGTTCTTGGTGTAACAGGAATATTCCTGAAGTCTTTCTTTGGAAAGTGAAAGCCATTTTGACAGCAGCAATACAACTTTCAACTGCTGACTAAATCTAAATGAGGGATTTAAAGGTTATGGCAATTAGCAAATGATGCTGATGATGTAATCCTGTAAACTTGATACACTTTCTAAAAGTTCTTATCAGCATATTAGAGGAGGCTGATGTCTTTGTACCTAGCTCTATAAATACTCTAGTGTCTGGGTAAATTTATTAAACTTATGGTCTTTCCTGTCTCCATTTTCCTAGATTTTCTCTGCTTTTTTCATAATCCCTCAGAAAAAATAGATTCAGCCTTATCAGTGCTTAACCTTGTGTTTTGCTACTCGTTAGCTGGCCTTGTGTTTTTTGTTTTAATACCAAGACTACCTCTTAAACTGCATGACTACATGACTCTAATTCACCCTGTATTTGTATTTGCTGGAATGCTTCTATTGTTTCCACATCCTGCTTATACAAGAAAGTTTCATGGTTTCTTTGTGCTGAAAGAAGGTTATTCCTGAACTTTGGGCTCACAGAAATCTCCCTCTCTCATCTTTCCTCATGTCCTCCCCTTGCAGCCACTGCAATATATGAGTGGGGTGATTCTGTGAATAATAGAAGTTGTGGGGTTCACCCTGGTGCTTCTTCCTCACAGTAATGCAGCTGTACATGGTAATTTTGCTGGAATTAATTGCTTCCCAGAGCTAGAGCTGTGTGCACCATAGGGCTCCAGCTTCTGTCACAGCCCTACAGTTACTGTTCGTTCCATAAATTAGTCTGCTCTATCCTTTTAACAATGAAAACTAAATGCATCATGCTAAAACCAAATCAATGCCATCCGGATCAGTCACCAGGGGTCTCTTGATCTCTTTCTAGAGAGGCTTTTGTTATTCAGACATTCCCTACAAGCTGTGAAATGGTCCAACTCAGTAACAACTAATAAAGCGAGCACCCCTTAAAAATTTCTCTAGGGAATCTTTTTAAATTGAACAGGGAGTAATAAATCTTGTCGTGTCAATAATGCTGAAAATGTAAATTTGGTTGACTCTACTATGTGCCTGCTCAAGTGATAATCCAAATGCTGTTCTGGAAGATGGCTGCTACCTGAATTCCTGCTCTCTGCCTGCAGCATCAAATCCGTGGCAAGGGCTGTATTAGATGGGCTGTGTAACAAAAGAGTGCTCTGGTGATCTGATTGCTTTCCCAACCTTTTAAATCTCAAGTACTGATAGTGGTGCTCTTAAATTAAAATTAGATGGCAAAGATGAATGTCCCTATACAATGTTCTCAGATGGCTAACTGATACAGTCCCTACATGCAGCAGAAATGTGTTCATCTGCTGAGCATAGCAGGAGTCTGATTTACTGTACCACACAAAGCTGATTTAACACTAGTATCAATAACATAACTTTATTATACAAAGTGCGTAGAAAAGGATTTTATGATGTAAATTTAGTCTATTAAGGGCCTTTCTCTGAATAAATTGTTCTTTTCGTTCTTGTTAGCACAGATTTTTTTTCACAGATGTCATTTTTGGGCATTAGACAATTTTTTTCTCCTGCTGTTGTGAAAGGAGAACTGCAAGTACTGACATTAAACATGTCAGGAAATTTGTTCTGTTCTTTTTATAATAAGAGAAAGCAGTCCTGCCAGAATACCAACCTTAAATTTCTGTTTTATTGTGATATTTCTTAGGTGCTTGACATCATCCTAAGGAAGCTAATTAAGGGACTATTTCCAAAGTCCCAATTGCATACTTATGCCCTATAACCATGCTTTTATTTGTTTATACTTTAAAAAAAATATATCTGCAGTGAAAGAAATTGACAGCTTTAAGTGTGACTACTAAGTATGTGTTTTCAGTATAAATTTGTGAACGAGATAACAAATGCTAAAAATTTCTGACGATGAGATGTTCTTTTCTGGGCTTTGGTTGGGCACCAGAGCAGCCTAGAGATGGGGCATTTTTCTTTGATGGGGGTAGAGAAACACTGGCACACGTTGTGGATGCTCCATTCCTGGAAGTGTTGAAGGCTTGGATGGGCTTTGAGTGGAAAGTATCCCTGCCCATGGCAGGGGGGTTGGAATGAGGTCTCATCCAACCCAAACACACACAGAGTGTGCACAGACATGGGAAATTGTGGATATATTTTGTGGTTTAATGCCATCTGCCAACTAAGTACCTCAGAGCTGCTCACTCACTCCTCTCTCCAACCCTGCTGTGATGGAGAGGAGAATTAGGAAAAAACGTGAAACCCGTGGGTTGAGATAAGAAGTTTAATAATTGGAACGTAGTCAAATGTAACATAAGGTGTAATATAATAATAGTAATAACAGTCGTTAAAAGGGTGTGGGGGGAGTGAGAGAGTACACCAATGCACAATACCATTATTCAGCACCTGCTGACTGATGCCAAACTCATCCCCAAACCTCAGTCAGGCCCCTCCTGGGTAAATCCCTCAGTTATATACTGGGCACGGCGTTCCGTGGTGTGAAATATCCCCTTGTGTAGTTCGGGTCTCCTCTCCTGGCCATGCTCCCTCCTGGCTTCTTGTGAAGAGTCTGAGACACTGAAAAGTCCTTGACTTACAGTAAGCCCTGCTTAGCAACAACCGAAACATCAGTGTGTCATTGGCGTTATTCTCATACTGAATCCAAAACACAGCCCTCTACCAGCTGGTAGGATGAAAATTAAGGGTATCCCAGCGGAAAGCAGGGCGGTATCCCAATCGAAAACGGGTGTCTTTCCGAATTGCCGCAGATAAATCGCTGCTGTTTTACGGGGTTGAGCCTCAGTCAGGGCGTGTGGGCGCCGCGCCGGCAGGGGGCGCTGTCAGCCCGCGGGCCGCCGGCGGGAAA
>WEIV01033359.1:0-12306 GCA_013390005.1 Calyptomena viridis | reverse complement strand
ACCATAACCTGAAAAAACCCAATTTAATTTATAGAAAGTTAATTTGACTTCAACACATTCTGAAGCAACAATTTCACCTATTAAGAATAAGCTTTGCAATTTTATTAAATCTTTGTAGAAAGATGATAGTTTTTAACAAGATTCTACAAGGAAGCTGTTTATGTTTTCCTCTTACTGCCAACTATTAATATTTAATTAGACAATTTTGCTAAGGACACAGAGCAAGTGTTCCTCCAAACCCTTGCTGCTGTCAAGTGGGGCTGGGAGTTGGAACAGTTTATGCACCGTTGGCACCTTCTCCTCTCTCCTGAGACAGCAAAGCAGCATTTGTTGGACTGAGAGAACACATTTCCTCCTCATCTCTGCCATCTCCTCATCAGTCCTCAGGGAAAGAAGCAATAGAAGAGATCTGTCCAAAGTTAGAGACCCTGATTTTTGAATGAGTTTGAATTTACACGTGTAAAAGGCCATCAGTAATTTTGTCACATTTTCCTAATCTCCCCTGATGGATTCAGGCCATGCTTTTCATTTACTCCAGATGTGATAACCAAACTGTCAGCTATGTTTCAGCTTTTCCTTTAATCTTGCCTGGAGCCAATAATAAAAGATTAGTAATTGACAGTGGTTGCCAGGCTAAGGGTAATGCCTATTTTAAACATGGGAAGCAAGGGCTGTATTCTTTGAAGGGATAATTTGTGGGAGGCCAGAAAATTGGATTACTTTGTTATCTGTTGTGTAAATGACAAAGATATTCAGTGTCCTTAAAATGTCAAGGCAAGTTTAATTAAAAATGTACTACCTAATATGAAGGTGGGAGAAGAGACAGAAAAGAGAGGATGCTAACAGATCATTTTACCAAGAAGGATAATGTTCATAAAAATTATAGAAAAATATAAGAAGGATATTGATGCTTTGATGTATAAATAGATGGTCAACTTTTGAACCATACAGACAGAAGGAAAAAGCATCTACCCTCATTAACAGATAAACATATGCGATATATCATCAATATTTTACCTATATTTTAAAAGTTCAGAGCTGGGAATATCAAGAAAACAGTTAGAAAAATGCTCTTCCTTAAAAAGAAATTCTCCAACCACATCCATACCTCATGAAAGTCTGCACAGAGTTGAATTTCGCTTTAACTGAAGTCCCTCAATTCCACAGCACATCAGCACAGCAGGGAAGAGCCCTTCTCCCACATTACATTCTGGTTTCTCTGGTAAAGTGAGGGAAATCGCATGGAGAATGTGAATATTTTGGGACAGATTCTGTGTCAGGAAGCACAGCTGAGCTCAACCCCACTGCTACACAGACATTCATTAGTTAATCAAATTGATACAGGAAATTTGGATTGTGCAAAACTGAGAAAATCTGTGAAATGTTGTCACTGAGCAGAAAACATCAGACAGGTTTGGCTGAAATCAGGTCCATGGTGTAAGGACAACTAAATTTTGGAAGTAATAGTACATTATATTTTATCTTGATCAAACCTTGGGTTTCTTAAAACTAAGGGAATTTTTTCTGCAAAACACATTAAGAAAGGAGGGTACAGTCCAACACAGACTTTTCACATACAGAAGAAATGAAAAACACCACTGTAAAACAGCAACAAGAAAACTGGAAAAGCAAAAGTGATAAAGATGGTTTTGAATTTTCCAACCCATTTCATTCATAAATATTACAGCTTGCCTGGAAATCAATGTGCTGCAGTGCCACCGAGCTGAGACCAAGGAACTTTATCTAAATGACTACAATTTGGCTTCTGCCTTTTCTGTAAATGCAAAAAGTCTTACAGAGTTTCCAAATTTGCTTCAAATGTACTTTGGCCACTAAATATTATACTTTTCTTAGATGACAAGACATTGTATGACTGATTTGAAGCCATGCACTCAAGGAGGTGGCTGGGTATGTTATAGAACAAAAACCTCTGGCTTTATTAGTTTATTCTTTCAAGCTCTACAATCATTTCTGATGTCATCCTCAAGAACTCCAAGGCCAGTTCTCCATAAAATCCATCAGTGGTCAATGAGGAATTTCAGCACCATTGGAACAGCCAGTCTCAAGATGGAAGCAGAATTTGTACGAACAGGAGTCACTTCAAGTATTAATAGAACTGTGGTCTCACTAAAAATGTGTGAAGGGAAATGGGCTGTTGGACTTTAGGAGAAAGGCAAAGATGGAAAACATTACAGCTCAACATATGTCTATCTTTAAGCACACACTTGCTTTCAAGAAAGTATTTGGCATTTGAGTTATAAAAGCTCCCTTGGTTTTGCATCTAATTTAGAATATAATTTTCTTCAATCAGATTTCCAGACGAATGGATAGAAAATTGGATGGTATCTTCCTGTAAATATTTTATTTATGCAGTTAAGTGCAGATTCATTCTGAAAATGTGCATTGTTAAATCAGTAACTGCACCAGGTTCAATCAACATTAAGACTGGAGTTCAAGAATACAGACAGACTGAGGAGGCAGATTTGCCTAAAAGCCTGAATTAAATAACCATCCACCTCACAATTTCTGATAGAATCTAAAGGTCACATAATCCAATATTGGGATAAATTTTCACAGGACAGGTAAGTGAAACAGTAAAATGCTTTTTACAGTTACAAGTTAGAAGGTAATTTGAATATTTGAACCTTTAAGAGTGGATAAAGTGGCACAGCAGGATGATTGATATGTTTCAAACAGAGAATGGAATACAAGAACATCTTCATAGTGACTCACAGTCTATACATCAATGAATTCTATTTATCATCTATATCATAAACCAGAAAAACAAAGATCCAGAATCCTTGTAACCAGATTTATATTAATCCCTGAAAAGAATGGAAAACATTGAGAATATAAAGGTCTTTGAACAACTGAATTTTCCCATTAGAATTTGGCTATTTTTTATATAAAACTTTTTATTATCTCAAAAAAACCAGTTTTTTTTTCTGACTTCACCAATGAAAAGACAGAAGAAAAAATACGTTCGAATATAATGATTTAAAAAACTCATAAGCCCTGAAGGTTTTTACGGCCTCTATTTAATTATTTTTGCATACAGAGTTATCACTGATATTTCACAAAAATTATTTTCGGTCTCCTAAAAAAGTTACTTGAACTTAAGCTAAGGGTGACCAATGTTTTATGATGCTTTTGCCATTAAAATGATGAAAAATGCACAAGATGTAGAAAAGAAAAAGGGATCCTTGACAGGATGTTCTGTGTTTGAGGTTGACTTGAAAACATTTCCTCCTCAACAAGTGGGAAGGGCTGCAGCCTGGTTTTACTGCAGAGCTGGCAACAAGATAAAGCTTTTAAAGCAAAATATTATTTCCTCTGTTACGACAAAATGCCACAGCTGGGAATTCTTTATGAGATAAATGTCATTTTGGAGCACTGGAAGGGAATTCCCAAACTCATTTTCCTTGTCCATAACTTCATTTATCTCTCACTACTTTGAGGCTCTGGCTCTGGGAAGCCCCTCAAGTGTAAAAAAGCAGGGAAAGGGGCCAAGTGGAACAAGCCAATGTATTTTAGGGAGCAAGGAATGATACTGGTCACAGATATGAGTTTTAGTGAGTGACTTTGTGACTGACAAAGAATTTGTGTGTCTCACAGCAAAATCTCAGTCTTGGCAAGGGCAAAGAACACTGAAGTTTTCCCTACAGGACAAAACCACATCAAAAGGAAGAGGATGCTCCCAAGGAAACCAGAGACACAGAAGACAAAGTGAGAGACCCTTTATCTCTTGTAAGATCCTGTCCCAAACCCTCTGCACTCCAAGAATCAAAGAGTAAAACATCAGCAGCCCTGACAAACCCATGGGCCGACAGGAATCCTCATGTATCTTATTCTTCAGAGGAAAAAATAAAGCAACATTCCAATTAAAGGTTACAAAGAAATAGTAATGAAGATATTATGCTTTACTTGAAATTTAGAAGGAGTCTGTGGAAACTCCATTCATAATTCAGTTGGCAAAATTCACATTTCTAATGAAAACAACAGTAAATCTGGACTGCAGAAAGGATAATTTCATTTAGCCATCACAAGGACAAAAGCAGTCCATGTGATAAATTTCATTAAATACCAGAGTAATTTTAACTGTCCTACAAATGACTCACTGAAAAAGGCAGTAAATGAAAAAATTACGTCTTGGTGAACTGAAGTAATTCACATCCTTTTCCTTCCCCAAATAACTCCAGAAAACATTATTTTCCTCGTCTAAAAGTAAAGAATTGCAATAGCTAAAATAGTGCACAGAATAGCTCTTGGCAGATTATTTTTTTCAGGGTAAATTCTACTCAGGAATTTCAGCCCCTAACCTGAAGAAAGGCCAAAAGAAGTAAAAAATCTTGGTCAATATAATCCATAATCACCTAAGTACACTTGCAGAATTGTATGACTCTTAGTTTTCTAAGTTCCCTTTTACCCCAGAAACATGGTGTCTGTTGAAATCAATCCAATCCAGACAGGAATCTTCATCAAACCCATCCTGGAATTGGGCATTATAAAAAAGGTTACCAGAGAGCAGAATTTCTGCAAGGAGATCTGAAACAGCACTGGAGGTCTAAGAGCTCTTAGAACTAAATGGCAGTAAATTGTCCAAAAAAGAGAAATGTGTATTTAAAGAAGCTCTTCATGGTGGAGAGACCTGTTGAATTGCCCCCTGATGTCATTCCATGGACCTGCAAAACCTATTAAAAATAATTCAGCAATTTTTTGTCCAAGAGAAGAAATCTATTACCACACCACTCCCATGAAGGATTTTACCAATTTCACAGCAATATAATGAACTGGAAAGTACATTTTGCTCTCAAATGCTGTTTATCAGTTATGGGGCTGAGTTCAACTCATGGTGTTGAACTGAAAATTTAAATTCAGCCTGGGGGTTGATTTTACAAATGTCCTAGTTAGTCTAACAAATATTTTTACATTTGTACATATCCTAGATAATTTATTTTATCAACATATTAACCTAGAGAAATCGGATTAAGCTTTATTAAATATGTTTTTATATTCACTAATGCATCTGTAAATTTATGTCAGGGAAAATTAAAAATGCAGAGTTTTGTGTTTTTCAATTACCACAAACAAGGAATGTGTGCACGTGTCTCTTACACCTGTCCTTACAGCTGAGCAGTTCTGATTCCAATGAAACTAAGATGATAAATCTTAGATTTTCCTCTGAGGTATCTAAAACTGGCTTTTGTAATTAAGCTCATCTTGCTGTAATAGCAGATAACATATTTCTTCAGCAGAAGTCACAGCACTGTATGATAGTGCATCCATTCTAAAATAACATATTAGAGGATATCATTTTAAATAAAAAAAGAAACATTTGAAAAATGTCAATTAAATGAAGCAATTGAGTTTTGAAACCTGCACTTTTATTGTCTATTCTCTCCCCCCTTCAAGTCTAAATATCCCATATACAGGAGCATAAAGAGCTCTCTGATTTTTATGCCAGCTTAGGGGTAGCTCTTAGGCAACCAGTAAAAGCTAAATTATAAGGAATGGCTCATTTGAATCAAATGCAAATATTGAACAAAGAAAATTAATTTAAGGACCAAGATCAGTCAGACATATAATAGTTTAAAATACTCCATGACACACTACATAACTACAGCAGAAACTGCCCTTCAAATCCTCTCTGGGTTTTGTGCCATGTGCCAAAATGTCACTGCAATGTGTTCAAGTCATGTATCTGATCAGGACATACACCACTGCATTTGTTCTTGGTTAGGAACAAATAATCAGTTATTTTTTTGGCCAGTTATGAATATTTACAAGCATCAAACCAATATTCAAAGCAGTAATATTCAATATAAAGATTTAAGATCATACAATCCCCCTGTTAGGTTTAAGTGCTTCTGCTGCATCTCACCTTTCAAATTCCTTTTGTAAAAATCTACATTATTTAAAAAAAAAACAGCTTAGAGCTGACGACTTCTTTACTTTACAAAGTTATTATTAAAGCAATGACTGCTTGAAATTGATGCTGCTCATCAGAAGGTGCTTTTATTTACTGCATCCATTCACTTGGAATGTAGGAATGCAGGACAGGTGAGTCAGCCTGGAGGGAATGGAGTACATTGTACAACTTCCAGCTGGGAATTGGGATAGTGGTGCTGAGCCTTCCCACTTCCATCCACCACCCCCTAAGAACACGCTGAATTTGGGGGAGGCTCAGCTTAAAGCCAGTTTTAAGGTTATATCAAAAAACAAGCTAATTATACAGGACATAAAAATATGAACTGAAGGCAGGAGAAATGATTACTTTCGAGACAATCCATCAGCATGAATTTCTCTAGATAGAGGGTGAGGAAATGTTGGTGTTGGCTGTTCAGAAGGTGCAGATGAAATACCCACAGTGCCAGTTTGATTGCAAACACAGAAAAACACGTGGCTTCTTTCTTGAGGAGATTCTCACTGTGAGAGTTGATGCACAATTTGCATCTTGACTGTAATTAGGATGAGCAATAAAAAAGGTGTCTCTGGTGAGGGCACGATCACAACACAGTCAAGAGGATAATGAAACAAATGTTGGAATCTTTCACTTTGATGGGTGTTATTCTGTTCAAACACAGTACCTTATAGCCATGATGGCAAAATGCAGATAAAGCTATAAATCAACTTAGCAATGGTCATAATCTCAATAAACCACCTTTGGGAGGTTAAGAAATAAATATTTACACCATTAACCCTATCAATATTCCCCAATAAAGTGGATTTTTATTATTATTATTATCAGTTACTGTATTTATTTAATCTCGAAGTTTACTTTTCTTTTGACAAATTAATCTTCTTTTGATTTAATTATTTGTTTTCACTGCTGTCTTATCAAACTTTTGCAATAAGTTTAAACATGAATATTCATGTGTGTTATTTATCTACATCAAATGATTTAAAATGCTTTCATCAGAAATTCTTACAAGTTTTTCAAGGTTCTTTGTCAGAATGGTAACTCTTTTATATAGCAAACTCTTCACAAAGTTAATGTCTTTAGAGTAAGAAAGTTTTGAGTTTGAAAGATTGCAAATCTTCAGGGACTCAATCTTGAAAGTATTTTTCACAGGAATATTCCTCTTTTCTTCATTGTAATTATTAGAACTATTACAGTTAAGAAAAACACTCTGCTAAACTTTCTAGCCAGACTTAAAACTCCTCTGGTTTCACAATATATTCCTATTTTAGTATTATTTAAGAGGGTTTTTTTCTTCTATGGCTAAAAGAATAAGCTGACATCACTCATATTGCATCTAAATGTGCACTTAACCCTGAATAAATTGCTATCTGGCCTATAAGTCACTTATGAGACACAAAAATACGTATCAAAAAAGATAGAAACTAGACAGAAAAGGAGTTCCTGCTTAAACCAAAGCAATTCAACTCAGTCAAGTGAGATATCTGAGCAAACTGCATATTTATTAATGTTACTAATTTACAAAAACATCAATGTGTGACCTGTTGGGTGAAGGGGAAATTCCCAAACATGTGGGGAGAAACAAAACTCTGCTGTGCTGGATTTGGCTGATTACAAAGCCAGGACAAAACAAACACCTCTTTCCCTCCCACATAGAAATTTATGGAAACTCTTCCCAAGACATGACTCCTAAATGAACACATTTATTTGGAATTACGGTGGCTTTTCGCTTTCTTTCATGCTTGTTATTAATGATGTAAAGCAAAATGAGGTTCAGCTGATTTCAGAGTTCCAACCTATCCATGTTTTCCTGTGTAACTTTCCCACTACACCTGAACCTCACAAACACAAACCCAAGAATTATCCCAGTGAGAAAGAATACTAATTCCCTTTTGACAAAAGATTGGTTGCTCAGACCTTAAGATTATGGCCATTAATCATCAAAAGGAGGTGTTTTTTGATCACAGCAGATACAAAAAATACATGCAAATATCTTAGATGACTTTTTTTAAAAAAATAAAGGCTGGAAACTTATTATATTGACTTTTCTTTCAGCTTAACTTCAATTAAATGGAGAAAGAAAGACTGATGTACAGAAATTGGCTGTTGAAGGAAATTGCTAAACAGTTCCAAGCAGTGGAGATTATAAGAACTACAACAGCTCCATAACACGAGTAGCAGTGGTAAAAATCACAGCCAAATACTTGAAAACAAGCACAATTTATGAATGTATTCCTGTGATCTGGCTGCCTCCAATTGCAGGGAACTGAGCTCCACGACCCATCACATCCCAGTGCACCCTGTGTCCTTTATTAAGTTGTATTTATTCAGATATACCCTTTTAAAACAAGCTGAGCATCAACAAACTGAAAATGGAGTCGTACAAAAGGCCTAAAGGAAGGTTAAAAAAAAGTAATGGGAATCTATGTAGTTTATGGGTGTCTAGGGAAATCACAGCCCTGGTTCTCTATAAGTTTAAAAATACAACAATTTGCTTTTAAACAGCTTTTATGCAACTCCAGACAGCTTCAGCTGCTACAAAAAAATACAAGTTTTGCAGTTCCCTATGATTCCTATGATTATGCCTCCTGATGCAATAAGAATAGGATCATTATATAGAACATATATGTTCAAAACATAATTCTGAGGTCTTCAATAAGCAGCTTAAGCTTTAAGCAGCAGCATGTTGTGGTTCTGCAATATATTTAACATCATTAATTTAACATCAGCCGACTGCCTTCCAACCTTGTTTGCCTGTAGATTAATTACTAGGCTACTATACATATAAAGACATGTGTATATACACACACTCACACAATCTATGGTACAGATTAGGGATTGCTAATTGTATCCTCACTGAGCCACCACAAACTTGGACAGTGAACATCAAACTCGTGGTCACAGGAATTATACGTATCCCTTTGCTGCTTCTCGCTTGTCCAGGAAATACTGCAAATATTGCAAATAATGCAAAATGTGTGTTGCTGTTTGCACCGTCCCATTCAGCTTTTATCTCCAGAAATAAATTACCAATATAGAAGGTATGGGGAGAATGGGAATGGATTAATGATGACAAACAGGGAACAAAGCATATCATCAGTCTGAGCTTGAAAAAGTCCTCAAACCCCCCCCTAAACCAAGCCAACCCCCACCATTCCCTGAGATACTCCACAGAGCCTTGGTTGAGCAACAAACAGATCCAGGCTTGGGAGAAGCAACAGTGAATGAAATGAATTTTAATGCAGTTGTCAGAATTGACACTGAATAGATGCACTTACATATTAGTTTATTTAGCTTGGCTTAACACAATTCCTCCTCTACTGTATTTTCATTGTGGTTTACTTCAAAAACTTGAAACCAGTACCAGGAATCTCCCCTCCTTGTAGCACTCACCTTATTATTCTGGAGATACTCGTTTGTTAAATAAATATCTTTTGAATTAAAGAAAAAAATCTCTTGTTTAATTCACAGCAGGCTTAAAATTGAAATTAGCTATAGAATCTCCAAAGTCTCAGAGGCCAGACAACTGGAAAAAAGTAAAAAACCCACAGTAGATAAAATAAAGCCTTTGACCTACAGCAAAGTTCTGCAGGAGCAAATCATATGCAGGGGGCAAGTGAACCTCAGATGGTGTCACAAATTCACAATCATTCCCTCCATAATATTACCTCGATAATACAGCAACTGCTGGTATCCTTTTCCTGGAGATGGGAAGGATGAATATGATGAGAGTTTTTATAATACAATGTTTTTATAAATCATCCATTCAGGATGTTTCCTTCACCCGCTTCCGAGTCCTAAAGCCATTAATATTTTGCAAAGTCATGCTTTTTTATAGAAATATATATAATTTTTTTTAACCAGTGAATGCTGTGCAGCAACAGGAATAAGATTTTGACCAACTGACAACTAAGATGGGGAAAGAAATGGTGACAGCTCCAGGTGTTCATGTCTTAAGTGCCACATATTTCTTAAATGATTGCCAATTCACAATGAAAAAATGTAGAAGTGAAGGCTTTCTACAGCTATACAATTAAGTGAAATTATGACTTTGGTATTTTACATTACCGTATTGATTCTAATTGAGAAAGTAAAGAATTAATTACATTGTTTCAGCTTGTGGTAAATGCTTTTATTTTTCACTTCAACTTTGTTTTCCCTCCCCCTCTTAATTCTCATGTCTTGTAGATTAAAAATTGAAGACACTGAATAACATAATAATAATAACAAAATAACTTTTTCTGTTGAAACAAATATTTTAAATGAGGACAAGCACAGTCTCAATTTTTCAAGTTCCCTCTGTATGTAACATTCTGAAGCCCTGGATTTTCAGGCCCTTTGGACTTTACAGGAGTGTTTATACACTAACCCAAGTGTCTCTCTCCTGCACACACTGTTGAAAAGACCCATCAATGGTAATTTTTCTTAATTTATGTGTTCTGTTGGAATCTTTTCCCTTCACTTTGCATGAATCCTTTTCTCTGGGCTGCCTCACAAGTCAGCTCAGAACTCACCAACATGTCCTTCTGCCAAGGTACAGTGACTTTCTCTTATCCAAATATTTAACGTGTCCAAACTACTTCCAGAAAATGCACTTTGGCACCAAATCTTAAAGACAGAAAAAAGAATTCACATGTACAAACTTGACAAACTAAGAGGCCAATTTGGCTTGGATAACCCTGGTTCCTGAACCCTTTGCCTTATGAAATTACACGCTGGCCCCCACCCAAATGGTCAGAAATTTTGCCCCTCTAAACTGCCCATCTTGTGCATTTCTCAGTGATCTCCACCTAAAAGACTTATGTCAGGAAAGCATTACCTTTTATTTCATATTCATGCCTAATTTTATGCTGAGAATCTGACGAGATACAGATCTGTATTCAGAATTTCTACAATATGACCTTTCATGAATTTGATTTACTAAAGCCTCAGATGTGATAGCTCCCATTTGCACGCTTTGTTTTATATGGATGACATTTTCCCTCAAACATTAACCTGCCATTTTATTGTCTCTCAATATGTTTCATAGATAGAACAATTTTAACTTGTCACAAAATCAAAATTGACCCACAAAAATTTAGTTTTGGTAAAGAAAATGCATTTTTTGTCCATTTTTTGTCCTTGTGAGAGCAGAAGTCTACATTAAGCCTCCTGTCTTTTATTTTTCATAAAACACAAGGTTGCTTTTTTCCTAGGCCATGTATTTTACATAAGTCTAAGGAGCCTTTCGTGGGGTACTACATGTCATCTTCAGCCATTAAAGTATTACTTACCAACCTATAGCTAAAAAACCCCATGAAAAACATTTTATGCTGCTCCATTGACTGAAACCCATGAACCAGTTAAGAATCTGAGCTTTATAACATCACTGACATGGTTTCCTTCTGTCTAATCTGGTTATTGCCCTGGAGTTTGGATGTTTGTCTACACGAGCCACACAATTTAGGATTTAGCAAGACAAAATATATCTAAATATTTCAGAGGGAGGGGGTTGTTTCATATTCCTTCTTATAACATAAAATGATTTGTCCAGGAGAATCACTGCAAAATCAGAGATTATTTCAGAGATGATAATTCGTTTTCTATCAACAACTCTCCAGTATCAGCCACTGGGAATCCAAAATCAATGGGCAGCTCTCCTGCATTAGTACTGAGGTATTTGTCAGTGGCAATAAGAGTTTTCCATGCCCAGGAATTTCTGATTTCTAGCCTTTTGATTCTATTCATACAGCTGAGAAGGGTGCAAACCCCTTTTTCAGTATTTGAATCATGAATATCTGCTGTGCTGCTTCATGATTCTATAAAATGTACACAAACATACAATTATTTTTCTCCAGAAATAAAAACAATCAGAATGTTGTTGAAACACGTTATTAGCACTTATTAAGAAACAGAAGTTACTTTTTTGGTTTTAATAATCATCTTCCTTAAAATAAGGGTGCACTATGCTACAAAAACATGCAAAACATTACTTGAGATTCATGAGAGAGCAGCTTTCTCAGTGTAATTAAAATATTTTTGTAAAATGTAGAGTGTGAATTTTTAATAAGCTATTGTTATTGCACTACCAACCTTGAAAATTAAATACTGTGCATTTTGAGGGATTTTGACATCTCTGCTCTGAAAATCAGCACAAAACACACACTCCTCTGCACACTAAGTACCCAGCTGAAAGACTCCCTACAGCTCACAACTCCTTCTGTCAACTCATTTGTCAAACTTTTATATAAGTTATTATGAAAAAAACCAGAAGAAATACGTCCCAAAGTTTAGCTCATCCATATCCCATATTGTTGCATATCCACCCCTTCCAGTTTGTGTGCTGGGCATGACACTATAGGGTATCTAAAGGTATCTTAAAAATAAACCAAAAATAACAACCTCAT
>WEIV01033274.1:0-16290 GCA_013390005.1 Calyptomena viridis | reverse complement strand
CTGTACAAATTGTCCCTCCTAAGTGTCCCTGTCACACTTGTCTTTTGAAAATGTTGTATACTTATTGACCATGTCGGACTAATTAATGCTTCATAGTGGAAATATTTGAAATATATTGTAAAATACAGAACAGACTTATTTTTATTATGAGAATAAAGACTTTTTCTTCATTGAAAAAAAAAAGATTCAAGTGCTTGAACTGAGACTTCTCATACCCAAGAGGAGCTTTGAAGAAAAAAATAAAAGACCTGGTAACATTGCAACAAAGATGGGAAACTTTAACTGCTTTTAACATGGATTCTTCTTTTTAACATGCTGAAGATACACTGACACTATACACATGTGACTTTCAACTTAACAGCTCAGAGATGAAAAATTCACCAGAACACAAGGCTGCTTTTTCACTTTCGTATCAGTATACTTTATTGTCTTGAGAGACCATACCAATCACTTACCTATGGATGAGGAACCATTATGAGCAAAAAGAATCAGATTATAAGGAAATAACAATTGATTGAAACACATTTTGTCTTTTGGAATTATTAAGCCTCTTGAGAAGATGGGGTCCCATTTAATAAATGGGAAATGGGAGATACAAGAATATACTATAATCCTGAAATCTCCTGATGATGTATACTTTTATGTCAGCATGTTAGCAAAAGAAGTATAAAAAATTGTTTATCTTCCCTTTTCCAGTATTAATTTTTTGTAATATAAATGTTTGGGGGATGATAAAATAGATTATTGATGGATAAATTAGTAATAATATGGATTTCTGTTTCTATGAGTTCTAAACAACTCTATACAGTATTCGGTTTCATTGAGAAATATTTATTGTATCAAAGTACATTGTACTTAACCCTTTTAGGCCATCCCTTTTGCTGTTTTTCAATGCTTTAATATATATTAATTTATATTTGTCCCAGTATTTTTGTAATTTTTTTTTAAAAGGACTTAAAAATCAGGATTTTTTGCAATAGAACTAACGTAGCATGTCGTCTTGGGGTAAATGTTTTCAGTCTGTTTTCTCCTTTCCATTCCCTTTTACTTTTCCTTAGAATCTGACCACTTGGTGTCACTGAATTGAAAGTGGTGACAATCTGCAGTTTCACATACAGCAGATATTCAGGACACCTTCCAAGAACCCGTAATGTATGACAGAAAATGTCTTTATAGTAGATGGCAATTGTAGAGAAGTTAATTTTCCTTATATACAGTACTTACAGAAAATAAGATGGCGTGTAGAAAATGACATTAGAAGATAGATCTTTATAAATTAATATTCCCATGGAGCTCTTTACCTTTTTTATAAAAAAGAAAAAAAGACTGTGCTATGAAGAACTGTGACTTTCCCCAAATAATAAAACTACTTTACTGCCCTAATGTTCCCCATGTTAACATGTTGCTGCTAAATTATAATGTAGAATTGGTAATCAATAGTGGGTTGTGTTCTTCTTTGAGTAAAACCCAGGGTACCCTGTAAAAATGCAGATGTTTTTTTCAATTTTATTTTATTATTTTTTTTACAAAAAAGCTAGATGTACATGTGTAATGCAGTGTGCTTTGTCATATTTGGACTGATATCAGTAATGCTACTGATGTTTGTAAATTAAACAGATGTTTACTTCATTAACAGTTTTTATTTGTATTCTTCTGAGAAGTTTAAATTGTTTAGCAACCTTTAATTAAACATCTGTTGCAAATTTAGGTAAAAAACAGCGTAAAACCCAACCCTAGATCCAATGTATTCATTGCTGAAAATCTGAAGAAGAAATTATCTTGCAATTATTACACTTAGAGGCAGTGCGATCTGAAAATTGCCTATGCATTATGAACTCAGATGAACTTATACCAAAATTAAGAAAAGGCTTGTAAATAAAGTACACTGCAGGAAAAGGGAAATTGAGTCTATCCTAATAGTTTAATGGTTATAAAAATGGCAATTTGACAGTTGTTCTAACAAGTAATTTGGTTTTTCAGAAGAATTCATTATCACCGGTCTTGAACTAAGTATTTCAAATTTAAGCAATTGGATGGGATGATACTTAACCAGGTTTCTCTTCTGTAATATATTTTTACCAATAATTCTGTGTTTATTTTACTTAGTCTACTTTAGAATTTGTCTAAATGTCCAATGAAAAAGAATTTGGCCTGAGGCCTTCTTTGCAGCTTCTGTGACTGCTAAATAATCAGTAAATAGGTGTAGCTTTGAGGAGAAAGAAGACATTTTTGCCTAACAGTCTTTATATAGCATTCTTAGAATGGAAAGACCTCTTGGAGCTCAAAGTCCCTGTACCAAGTATCTGGAGTTGGATTGCTTTCTGTCCTCATACTGACAGAGAAAGAGGAACTTTGCACTGGTATTCAAGCAATACTAGCAGTTGCTGGTGATCGTGAAGCCGGCAAGAGAGGGACTTGTGTGGTCTCTCTAAGAAGAACCAAAAAAAATCTTTAGAATAAACGAACAAACAAAATGGAAAACAACAAACAAAAGCACACTCCAAAATCAAAACAAACAAACACCCAAAAAACAACCATGCCCCCCCCGAAAAAAAAAAAAAAAAACACAAACAACACCATCACCTAAAAAAGCCCCACTACTCATAAAACCCCACCCAAAATCAAACTCGGCTTTGGCACCTACCCCTCTGAAAGAATACAAGGCACCTATATAAAACACTCATTCAGGTCACCTTAGAATCCTGAGCAGCCCCATGTTCTCACCACTGAAAGTCCTTAAGCATCAACAAGATGTGCCACCGTGCATGACAAGAGATAACTTCCTCAGTGGGATGGGTAACCCTGGCACTTTTCTAATAGCTAAATCAAGTTTCTTGTAATAATAGTTTCTTTCCATAATAGGCTGCCTTGCACCTATATTCCCCAAAAGGGAGATGGGAATTTGAGGAAACTGTAGCTTTAGATATAGTTAATACAGTGGAGAATTTAGTTCACAGCAGAGCACTCCAGAAACTCACATAGGTGTTCATTCAGAAACATACGTCATGCAGCTTTTAACACAATTAGGTTTTTCTCCTTGTATCTGCTACCTGATCTAGGAATCACTTTCATACAGTTCGCTTTTAATGTATGGAATAAAATGCATAAACGGCATTAGATCTGAAGGATATGACTCAGTACAGTGACCGAGTCCTCACTTCAAGTTAACACTGCATGCAATTCACATCCTTTTTTCATTAGAAGCCATGAAAAATAAAATTTGCAGATTCCATAATTTTCTGCCAGTATTCTTAAAAGCCGTAAAAAAGAGAAAGCACATGAATACTGCTTAATTGTAGTGGCTCATGCACAGCTCTTACTGTCATCTCACAGATGACAAAATTGTGAAAGAGCATGGAAAAAAGACCATTTTTGAATAAAACAGTAACAAAAGTCATTGCTCTTTTGTTAATGTTGAAAGTCAATTCAGAACAGGAAATACCACACATGGAAGCAGATTCTGCAGTCTGTATTGAAGTTTCTTGAGCAGATGGATGTTTGAGGAGTAGAAATCCTGTTCTAAGAAAACCTATGGTGAGATATGAAAAAGCTTTGAGGAATACAATTTAATTTTTAAGATCTATCATAATAACCATTTTGTTTTCAGAATACTTTTTATCACCATATGGGGATACCATGACCCTTAGTATTACAAGAATCTTTGTAATATGATGATGCTCTGTGTTGGTGCCACAACCAATGATCCTGATATGATGTTATAAAGGCATTTCCCTGGAAAGATGAGAATGCAGAGGTTTTATAAATGACAACAAATCTGTCAGACCTGATGATCCACAGTACTGCAGGGATAATAGCAAGGCACTAGAGTAAGTGGATTGTCACCATGTTAATTTTGATGATATGGGTGATGACTAAGAGATGAGGGAGAGAGTGGTACATTTTGGAAAAGAGGTTGCTGTTAAGAAGAAAATGCCCAGAAGTTCTGGAAAAGTGTCAAGAGTCTTGGGGGCTGTTTGCATTGAAGTTCTCTTTTGGGAGCTTTATCTGTTGTTGCTTGAAACTTACATACTTAAAAGAAATCTCTTTACAGTCTTGAAAAATGCATGCTTGATCTTTCTATCTTGAGTTAACCCTACTGCTTGAGGAAAAGTTTGTCTTTACAAATCAATTCAAAATTCTGGTTTTTTGGTTCCTTTTCTTCTCCTTCAGAAGCAAGTGTTATTCTTGCGATAGCTCATTAGGCATGCAAGTGTCTGTGCTTCAGCTATCCCACCTTACAGTGGAGAGCCTGTCACATAATTTCAGTTCCCATAAAGTGCAATTCACCAGCTGAGCCATTCAGGATTCTTGGCTTTTAGAAGAAATATCTATAGACTGAGCTGGTATCTCCAATCTATTTAAGATTCCTGGAGAGGAAACCAGAAAATCATTGGTAGTTGTGACTATGTAGGGGCTGTCAGGAGTACGGTAAAACTGAAGTGTTTGCCTGCATGCCTGGAGAGCCTGGCTCATCCTAGAGAGCCTACTCCTTCACTGTGTTCTTTATGTATTGTGTTCCTGGGAGACTGGGAAGTTGTGCTCATCCTTTCTGAAATATTTGAGAGTAGAGGGATTTTGTGTCCTTTTGCAAATAAACTGTCTAGGCTGGAAATCCTTGGCTTCTTTGGCCCTCAGCCAGGTTAAACTGTGTATGTATATCTTAACATCAACCATCATCTTGGACACCAACAGATCCTGATGTTAAAAAAAGTGAATAAATCTTGCTCTCAGTTTAATAAAACACAGATGGGAAAAGCAAACCAAACAGAGAGTTAACAGCTCTATTCACTAGTCTCCTGGGCTCCATATGATTAAATCAGAGTTGGAGGGTATGTTCCTGCTGCTGCTGTTCTGGCCATTGTCCGTAGGGGTGATGGCCAGCAAAGGAGAAGTATTCTGTCAGAGCTGCATGTCATTCGTCAAGCTGAGAAAAAACAGTCATCTCACTGAACAGCAAGACTTCTGGCTATCCATAGTCCCAGCAAATATCCTCCAGTTCTACAGCATGACACCCATACTGCAGGAATTTTGCTCAACCATGGGAACAGACTTTAAAAATGCCTTCCAGATCCACAACTTTATTTCAGAATGTTGATCTTAGCAATGCTCTTTGGTCTTTACAGCTCCATCCTTTTATTTCTTTCCAGATTAGAAGTAAAATCCTTTAGTTCTAAACATCGAGCCTCAGTACTCTCAATCACTGCCCTATACTAGATACAGGAAATTAAGATTTGGTGTTTTGTTCTTTTTCTAGGTATTCGTTAACATTTGTAGAGGGATCAGAAGACTTGTCTTAAAGAAAAAGAGACGTTATATGTCCAGCTACAGAGATAAAACATTTTCATGGCCCTTTTAATTCAGAAAATGTTAACTTACCTTCGGTGGAACAGTCTGACATCCACAGATTGATATTAACTTACCTATTTTACAGATTTATAGACCTAGACCACAGGAATTGTTATCTGTTTTTTTCTGCTAATACTTTTTTTTTAATTCCTTTTAGGATACTTTCCATTTTACAAGAGACAAGTAAATACAGGATTAATGTGCCTGGGTTGCTTACTCTGTCATTAAAGTTCCTTAAAATGATCCAGTAGCCTTTTTCCAGGACATTTTTCTTCTTTCTCATAGTTTCTCACATTCTAGGCTTCAATCTGTTGTTTCTGTGAAACTTTGTCTACTTTGTTTAATTTCCAGAACAGATTTAATCCTTCCAAAGAGAGGGAAAGGATACCTTTTTTTTTCCCCTGCAGCTGTGCCTAAAATCTCTCACAGAACATCTTTAGAAGTATGTTTTCTTTCAAAGTCCTCTGAGAATAGGTTAACTTGAGCTGTTTTTACTGCAAACTTGTTTTTCTTTCTTTTGCTTCTGATTAGCTTTATTTATTTAATCACATTTCTGTGTTTCTGCTATGGTAACAGCAGTAAGAGTAGTACCATCTGACATGCGTATTAGAAGTTGCTGTTTTGAAGTAGGAGGTTTAAAGAGTTTGAGATTTGCATGTTCTTTTTTTTTTCTCCTTTCTTTTTCTTTTCTTTTTTTTCTTTCTTTTTTGTTTTGTTTTGGTTTTCATTGCATCTCCTTCCATAACAATTCACTCATTTTTGTGTACTTTTATGTTTATTTTGTAGAGGAAAGGTAAGAACATGAGACAATATCAACAGTAAATAAAACTGGTCACAGAAAACACACAGATCTATAGAAGTATCTGAATACCCACAGTGAGACCATATGGCACAGCACATACTCCTCTGCAGAAAAAGCTTCACTATTACCCTAAAAAAATCCCCCCAAAAACCTAATGAGAAACTTTGAAAAGCAGTTTAAATGTGAATTATAAGGTTTGTTAAGTCCCAATTGATCAAAATGGTGCTCATTCCCCATCATCACAAAAAACAGATCAGCCTTTTGACATTCACGCCTGCCTTCCTGCTCCAGGCACTCCAGACACTACTTGCTTCCCCCCTTTCCCACCCACCCGACTCCAGACCTGACTGTGCCCTCCATTCCCACAGCCTTCCCAGATGACACTTCTTCCTTCCCTTCACAGTAAGTCACAGCAATCACCTTCCTGGATGTGCCTTTCCTAAGATAGCTTGAGGCATCTAGTAGGGGCAAAACACCATACTGGTGGTGGAAAGAACACTCTTGAGCTAATTAACATTTCAGCATTTAAAAATCAAGTATTACTTATAAAACTGTTAGATCAAAGTGCTTGTACCAATCAGCAGGAATTGTGGCTGTCAAAACATTTAAGTAATAAAACTCCCATTCTGTGTGTGACATGGAGAATGACGCTTCTTCATTTTCATTCTGAAAAGCAAGTGTAATCAGGTTAATTGAAAGGACGCATAAAGAGACCTCGCACTCCTGAAAATCAGCTCAGGAATCACATGCAAAAGCTACAAGCAAGCAGAAAACATGCCCCAGTTTGTCTGTTTTGTTTGGTTTTTTTTTACTAAGACAACAAAGAATAAACAATAAATAGGTAAGGTGCCTGGGAAATAAGAATGCTAAAAGGAACCAGCTCTGGCTGCATCAAAGTGCTAGGCAGTGAATACACAAGGGAATTAACTGCTGTAATTTCTTGTGGGCAACAGTTATATATTTTCAAACTTTTGTAGAAAGAACACTTAAAGCCCTGAAAGTAGTGACCAGCCACAAAAGTCATCCTACTGTTACTTCATGCTGACATGAAAGAACTGTTTGGGAATAAGTTCTTTTAGCAAAAGTGATCACAGTCCATTTGAATTTCACATGGTAATGAACAGGCTTGTAAAATACAGAAAAAAACCAGTATTAGACCAGAGAGAAGAAAATATTAAGGATTTAAGACATCTAGGGCCAGATTCACTGTAGGCTCAAGCTGCTTCATGCTGTTTCAGTGATGCAAAGCAGCTGTAAACCAAACTTAGCTGGCCTGGAGCCACTGCAAATTCTATCTGCTAGAAAAAGGAGCTTTCACCAAACCTGGCTTTGGATCTGTGGTCTGTCCTCCAGCCTATCAGCTAAAGGAGTAATCACCTGTGTTATTTTGGGAAAATCTTTGTGCCCCCTCTCACTCAGCTCTGCCTCTCTTCCCCGTGTAAGCGATGCTGAGAATCTATGGGAAAGGAGCTTGCTTTTCAGTGCTGCTCCACAAACTCCAGAGGAGAATAGAGAATTGGCTATTCCTCTTCAGCAACAGCGATCAAAAATGAAAGACAGGAGGCCTGTAACCAAAAAAATAAAATTAAGTAAGGACCATTGTAGTAAAACTGCTTCTAGTGAAGTCATTTCTTGAAGTCATTTCTTTAATCCTCACTCTTAAAGACTCACTTAATTGTGGCTCCATAAGAAAGCATTATGGAAAACAGATTCTTCTTGTAAAATCTTTAGTGTGTATGTATATATATACATGGATATATAAGGGGAGAAATTGCATACTTTTTTTGTCTGTTTTTCAGGATGTGAACTTATTCAGGTTTTCTGGTTCCCCTGAGCAGCTCTGAACAACAGCAGGTATGATTAAGAATTCAAGGTAGCTGGCAGCGAGGAAGTTTGACCTAATCTGTCTTGACTTTGTACTCTATGCACTTAAATGCAGGAAGTCCATGTGGAATACACTGTAGTTTACTGGGGTACAGCATATCTATTTTAGTCACATGCATACACTGAAATAGCTGTGTGCACATGGAGATCACTTCTATTTTTTTCTGGTTTTAGCCAAATTAGGGGATCAAAGCCATGTAAAACCTTTTGTAATGAAAGTTGAAGCCACATGTAATGAAACCAGATAGTTTTTCCTTCTGATCTAAAGTCTTTCCTGTTTTCAGGCATTACTATAAACCTACATCTTTGTCCAGTCTGTAACTTGGTCCAGCTTGGATTAGCTTTGCAAACAGTTTGATGAATCTAGGATGATTTATAGCTTGAGGAAGAAAGAAAACAAACAACAGAATTTAAAGTTTGGCCTGCCTTAGGCTCAAAATCGAACACAACCTCCTACTGACTCCTTTTAGACTTTTGTGTCTTTTCAAATCACAGAAAGAAAGCACCCCACTGAATCTGAAATCCAGCACGAAAAAGATACTGCAGTGGTAAACGTAAAATTAAGCTTCACAAATATCCTTCCCTTTTCTGGGAAATTTCCATTTAGACTTTTATGAGGAATTCGTACACAAGGAGATTGAGGAAAATATTTCCTCCTTTGTACCAAGAGCTGAATATACTCTTCTTTGTTCAGAAGACAAGAAGTATATCTATCAAAGAGCACTTCATTCATGCTATCCACAAACTTGTTCATTCTCTTTTAATTCAGCTGAAAAGGAAGATGACAAACATCAGCAGGGAGCTGTTTAGCTAAAGGAAGTGTAACATTCAGAAAAATCAATACAGATTTGCAAAGAGAGCGTGACTTGAACTTAGCAATGAAAAGAATGTGAGTTACAGAAGCTCTAAGGGTTCCTATCTACTTTTATGTGTAGTGAGTCTAGATTCAAGGTATGTCTTCAGAGAATAAGGGGATGTCTGTGAAGAATATCTTACACCTTTATTTCACAATGTGAATTCTTTCAAAAATGCTTCTTTACTGGGCATTTTTTTTTCAGAAATTGTGCTGGCTTCTGGTATTTCTACCTGCTACCACTGCACATGCACAGGTGACACTCTTATCTGAGCCAGGCCATCTTTGCTTTAGGCATCAGCAAGCAGAAGGAGAACAAACCAATCCCACAAGAAGCAGCTGTGCAAAGTGTGCCTTAAGCAAAATCTAAATGAGCAGATGCTTTGCTCTGTTGGACCAGTGTGGGTAACACTTTGTCTCACTTAAGGGAGAAGCTCAAACCAGGAGCTGATTGAAGCTGTTTGTATATTCCAATATTTGGCCAGAAGGAATGGAGTATATATTTTGACACGCTTTCATTCACATATAACTAGAAAATAATAGTATCAACAATTACAGATCTTTAAGAACATAATACTGAAGATATCTCTGGTTCTTGTTAAAAAAGATTTTGTGCACACAAATAAGATCGCAGAAGTGTGTCCCTACACAAGCCCAAGCCCACAACACTTTCCATTATAAAAATTTTACTCCTGAGCTAAGAGGATTTCAACCTGTATTACATTAAAATACATTCAATATTTAAATAATCTTTCTTATTTGGAGGTATCCTAAACAAGAGATTAGTAGTTATGTTAAAGCAAGTCATGTTTCCTATTATTATCAATAGCGGGCACTCTAAAAGGACAGATGGATAGTTGAGGCTCAGCAACTTTTCCATGAAATCTATCCACACCTTTTGTGAGGTCAATCATGCACAAACTCATTTAGCCACTCTTTAAAATACACATGATTCCTTTAATTCATTCTAGATCAAAATGCTGGTTTTCCTCCATTTGAGGCATGAAAATGTATATAATGGATTCAGAAAAATTCCGCATAATTATCCTGGTTGGATGTGAAGTTTCTTTCGATCTTTGATCTATAATGTAGTAATGTGTCAGCTCGACCAAAGTAGTTTTATGTGCAGGAAATAAGACAAGCTGAGTAGCTTCATGGTTAATTGATTAAAAGGTTCTGAAGAAGGTGCAAGATCAAAGAGCAACTTAATGGTTTTATGTTACTCTAGAGAACTGTTGGTCCACTTGTCTGACAAGACTGACCTTGGGCAATGAAGTAACAGGCAATTAAAAAAAATTGCAAAACTAAACCACAGATCATATTTATCTAGTTCAGCATCCTTATTTCCTTTAACAAGTAATAGGTGGCACACCCCAGTGCTCTAAGACAAGCTGCATTTTGTTAGCCTTTTATGCTATGTGGTCTACATATTGAGTACACAAAATTGACTGTTGCCTATACTTGCCCCAAAGGAGGGGGGATGCTAAAAAAAAAAACAACACAAAAATCCCACAGAATACCAAGCCATTGGTTAAAAGATCTATGAAAGCAAATAAATGTCAAACTACAGATGAAGGACAATTCCTTGTAGAGTCCTTGGTCTGTGGAATCACTGAATTTCCTCAGCCATCTTCACTGGTATTAGGAAATGCTGAGCCCTTGTAGCTTACAAGACTGGCAAATCTTGAGAAGTATATTAGGAAATGGGAGCAGCTCTGAAGTAATATAACTGCTTACAATAAAGGAAAGGAAAAAATATTAATCCATTGACTCTTAAAGAAGAATTTAAGAAGGCCATTTTCTAAATGACGCTTTAAAACACTAATACTTTCTGGTTAGGCTGTCATCACGAGGCTATTCAAAACTCTCATGAACACAGTTTGGTTTATGTCTCCGGAGTAGAAGCATTATACTTACACTGAGGTAAAAGAGAAATACTGGGAATATCAGGCAAATGAAGGCAAGAACTGCACACAAGCTGCACCATGACTGGAATCCGATTTTTTCTGAATCCTTATTGAGTGTGGTATTTTCTAGCCATAACCAGATAATATTTTGCTTTTCTTGCATAATTAGGACAATCAGCTAAGGCACCAACACTAATGAGATTGCAGTTAGGCTCAGTCTGGCACTCTATTCTACCAATAACTCAGTCTCCAGTGCTTGGGCCTCTGGAAAACAGAAGTGCTTACAAGGGAGATGCAGCCTCCTCTTCATACCTCTAGGTACTTACGTCCCTTTCAAAATCAACAGGAGACCTTGGCCATGTGAACAGAGGTATCACGGAGTGTCCATCACTCAGAGCAAAAATATGAAGGCATTGTGAGTCTGAAAGCCACTTCCCTTTAAGGAAAACTATTCTGTTAGAAGCATCTAGCAAAGGACTTGGATAGCCTGAGCTATTGCAAATAGAGATAAACAGTCACAGAAAATGTCACAGCAGCCTGGGGAGACTCCTCTCATCTGTGGATTATAAATTAATTAACACATCTGACCAGTGTGTTAATGACACCATACTGTGCTCTACCATTAATGTCTTCCATTTACACAAACATGACTTTCAGGTCAAGGATGTAAAAGTTCTCTGTTGTTCTATTTACTTGAAACAAACAAACAAACCCCTACTACTGCTCCTGCTGGCCTGTTTGACTTCACAAAGAAGAATATCCCACTTGAGCTGACCAGCTGACAGCTCTGCTAAATGCCTGATAAGCTGCCTGTCCTGGGTCACTACTGAGTGGGAACTTCTGAGCTGTGTAATGGGATTAGCTTTCCCACACCATTCCCAGAGAACCCATTGTTGAAATAGGAATAGTTTTATTCATGGCGACAAGTCAAACACAAACCCTTGGCAAGTCAAAATAAAAAATAAACAAACAAATGGAGTTTTGGCAGAATCTGAGATTTGCCCTATTGGAAATTTCTTTGTAAGCTGATGGAGAAGTTGACTGATCTGGATTATTTAAAGAGTAACTCATTAAAGACTCCTCTTTTGTTTTGTTAAAAGATCTTTCATTACCTCAAAGCCCTTCCTTCAGAAAGATCCTAAAAAAAACCAATCCCAACACAGCAGTACGTCTTTGGGACGAGGGGAAAAATGCTGTTAAACTTTCTGTGGAGGAGTCTTGAATTAGACATTTTGTAGTTTTGCAAGTATGAAATGCAGGGAATTGTGATTTAAGGATATAATAATTTTCAATGTGCAAATTCCCTTTACTAGAGTATAAGTGGTGCCTTGAGGGCACATAACAGCACTGAATTGGGCCTGGCAGAATCAGCTTTATTGTATTCCACTGTGTAGAAACAATTCCTTCATTACAAATTGTCACATGACATTTTTCAGCCTGCACAAATTTAGTCTTGTGATTGTAAATTACTTTGTACTTGAGAGGTATATCCAAACATCTGTGCTTAATACTGTCTTGAGCTTTTTCTTTTATAACTCTTCTCTTTTTGTTTTGCTCTAGCCACTTTTTTGACTCATACTTCCAGTCTGAGCATTTTTCACAATTCTTTTCTAAATACTAATTTCATTCTCCAAATGACTTTGCTCACTGATTAAGAGTACTTTAAAGAGACCTATTGGGACTGGTATTTCTTATTTGTTTTTCTATATCTTTGGTGGACCTGATGTATTTCCAACAGATTGTCACTGAGGATTTGATTCTCACCTCTGCTTTTAGTTGCTTCTATTTCTCACACTGAACCTGTTGCCAGTACATTTATAGCTAAAATGCCTGTACCTGTGCAGTTGGACCCTAGGCCTCTTCAGCATGGTGAAGCTCTCACAATTTAGTTGGCAATTCTGGTATCTTCGCATATCACTCTTTTTTCTTTTTTCTTTTTTTGTGTTTTGCATCAACCAAACACCTTGGGAAATACTCAAGGCATTGTACAGAGTCTTAAAAATTTCACAAAGTGAGACTGTAGGTGAACATTACTAGGGCAGATGTACCCTGTAGGAATTAGCACAAAGCTCTCTGAGAGGAGCTAAGTTATGCTGTGTAGACATATCAGCTCAGCTGGAACTAATTTGGGAAACCCTCATCGCTACATAGTGTGATTTTAAGTCTGAACTATCTCAGGGTCTTGCAAAAAATAAGAATTTTCTCTTATTAAAATAACTATTGAACTTTCAGATTGCAGAGGGGATTTCTTGTACCCACAGTCCACCAGGAACTGAAGAAATATAGTGCTGAGCTGCAGCTAATAAGTTAGTAAGTCCAGTCAGACCTTCATAAGACTTAATGAACTCTTACGGCTTCTTGCTGACTGTGTGGTGCCATGCAGTTTTCTTGCTATCCTTTTCCTCATCATTTCAGGTCCAGGGATGTGGTGTTGGGTAGTTGCTGGCATGAGTCCACAGGCCTTATTAACACCACAGCCCCTGCTCACTGTGGTGTAGGCACACAGTGCCTTTGGACCCATGTTGGCTCTGGAAGCAGTACAGCATTTTTACTTGTTCTATACTCAATTTCACAGGCTCCCTGGCACAGCTGATACTCAAATCCCAGCTCCCAGGTTTTGCTCTACATAGTGGTTAGGGAGCAGCACTCCAGAAAATTGTATTTGTACCTGTAAAACTGAAGGAAATAATAATAGAAGTGGATTTTAAAAAGCACACACATCGACACTAGAATATATATTTATGCATATATTTGGGTCTAACTACCAGGTTCAGCTAAAGAGATTTTTCTTAGCAATAAAATATCTGATGCTTGCTTGTCAAAACAGTGGCCTAATCTTTTGATTTTCCTTTTGACAAGGTCCAATGTCTGAGAGTACTAAAAAATAAAATATTCATGGCTGAGATGTGAAATACTGTTGTAAGTAAAAGATCAGTTTAACAACAGAAATTAAAGAGTAGGTTTAAATGGTCATTGCCTCTTCAATTTAAGAACAAACTATAAAATAAATTATTAACTACTACTGTCACTATCTAAAGCCGTATCATTAAACCAATTGAGTGCAAAATCACACTTTGGTGAAGAAGAATGTTGTAAATAAATTATTATTTATTTTGAGTCAAAGAAGTAATGTAAATGCTGACTAACCACACATGGAACACTCATTGCCCTTGATGAACAAATAGTATTCAGCAAAAATCACAAAGCACTAAAATACTTATTTAAACTAGAATGTATCTAATCAGAATAAACAAAACCAACCAATCAAATAGACAAAACTCCAGCTGGTGACCTAACCTTCTCCTGCAACTCCCTGCTTTTGTCCACTACTTGAGGAATGCACACAATATCTGTCCTAACAGATATAGTCCTTTTGTGACTGTGCAGGGGTACTAGTGTATTTACTGTTCAGCCCTCATTGATTACTTTGCTTTCCTCATAAATAACATTACTATTTGCTGAAGTAAATTTTAAAACACTGTACCAGTTTGCAAGATTGAATCCCACACTGTACTCAAGGGATCATTTTAGAATTGTATTCACGGTAAAAATGCTAAACAAAATGGATGGATGCAGAGAATGGAATAATGCTGTAGGACTGAGTCTGCTTTGCTCTCAAGAATATGTTTTACCAATGTATTCAGTGGGGCACTGTGCTTACCAGATTGGGCTGGTAATGAAAATGGTGCCAGCTTTGTGGATGGAAATTTACACAATCATTGACTGATAGAATGCTGCATGTGAGAAGTGGGGCTGGAACAGGGAAGAGACTGGAGTAGTTGTCCAAAAATTGCATCTATTTTCCAAGTATCAAAAGAAGTAAATAAGTAAAGGAAAGAGCAAATAGAAGAGAATAACAGGAGAAAACACCCTGGGGTCTTCTGTGTACAGTAAACTTTTCATACATATTGTGAGCTATCTGACATTTATAAAGCACACTCTGGCCCACTACAAACTAAAATGCTTTATATTATTGATTAGAAAAACTGTCATAATTTAAATAAATTGCAACTTTCCAGAATGTCCAGAAAAGTTAAAAGCTAGAGAAATTTGTGACTTTAGCAACAAAGAGATGGTATTGAGATCATGAGAAGTGACTTCGTATTTTTCATTATAGAGTTAAAAAAAACCCCAAACATGTGGAATGATGTAAGTTTGTGCTACTCATACTGCAACCTTGAAAAAGCCTGAGCAGAAGAACTATTTGGCAAGAAATAATGTTAGCAGATAGCAAATTCACAACCAACGTGAAAAGGTGAGGGTGAGCCTCAGACTCCTTGTCACAGGCTACTGTGAATACTAACAGTCTCCTGAGGTTCAACAGAATTCCCCTTGAGACAAATCCATTGAAAACTACTGAATATGCAGCAGTCATCCCTGACTCAGGATGTTACTGAATAGCAAAGGGCTGAAACCTGGGAGAATATTCATGGGAAGTGTTATGTACAGTTGCCCCATTTGACAGAGTCTTCCCTAGGCACCCTCTTCAACTCTCTCAGATGGAACACTCAATGACAGGACACTGTGAAGTATTAATCTTTGATCTCCCCAGTGATCAATTCAACAAAAGTCTTTTAGTTAGACAGAACATGCAATACTGTTAGAATTACTTTTTTGTGAGGTGGCAAGTTCATAGTATTTTTTTTAATACACAGTTCTCTTGTAAGATGAATTACTTTTCAAACAAGCTGATAGTAAATGTTGACTGGCAACTTGTCTCATGGCAAGTAACTGACCTGGCAGGTTTTTGAAAAGTTTTCTCTTTTGCCTCCTACACTGTGTATCTGTTAGTGTTTATCCTATAGAGTCTACCAACATTCCAGGCTCTAGCATTCTGAGACTTTCTGACAACACCACTACTCTTTTCAACCTACTTTTGAGATCACTTTCACATGCTGCAGCACATCCACAGGGACATCAGCTTGAGACTCTCCAGTCAACCCCCACAGGAGGCACTACCTACGTTGGCATCCAGCAACAGCAGTGCAGTTTGCAGCTGAGCAGTTCAGTCAGGTACTCATTCACCATACTTACCCTTCCCATCCTTTCCTTTGCCTTCCTCAAAAATACATATGCTCATATTCGAGTTCAGATAAAGACTACAGAAGTGTACTATGTTGAGGAATATAGCAAAAGCTTCCCTCCCTTCCCCTCTCCCACTCCTCTTTCTCTGTAAATTGTTATGTCATTTCTTCTTCAAACCTTTCCCATTCTCTAGTTCCTTTTTCCCAGTCTCTTCTCATATCCAAAAGCGGAACTGTAGAAAACCAAAATAATGTCTGAATTACAAGAAGAGTGATGCCTAGTGCAGAATGTCAAACAGATCGCTGCCTTGTGCGATGCAAACTTAACCTCTATTTGAAGCCCAAACTAAAGAGGAGTGGCATCCCAAGGAGGAGGCTTCAAGTTAACAACCTTCAAACAGCTACAGTGAGAGACAGCTTCCAGGTAAACCCTTCAAACTAGACTTGAAAGTCATCCCATAGATCCCTCTCCTG
>WEIV01032868.1:0-11237 GCA_013390005.1 Calyptomena viridis | reverse complement strand
TTGAGTGTCTTATTTTGTAAATTGTAGCTGACTTGGAAAATGGAACTCCTTTTCATGGCACTTTTGCTCATTATCCTTATCTTAGCATTCCAAGATAGTGGAGTAGGAAAAGACATTTAAAGCCAGGAGTTTTTGATTTTGCTGATTGTTCGTGATACATGAAACACACATGTTAAAATAATACACATGTTAAAACCGAATGGTTCTCTGATCATATTTTTTCATTTTAACAGAAAGTGCTTAATACAAGAAAGGAAAATATAGTGAAGAACACAGTAGCCAGAATGCCTGTACATGCTGTCATTCCACTGCTGCATGAGGTAGGGGAGACTGCATTTCTTGTACATACAAGCTGCATGTGGTTTGTATTCTAACTGGGGAAAATCCAGGATATGGCTCTTTATTTTTAATAATTAAATTGGTTTGGTACTTTTGATGGGTCAGAAATATTTCTTAATGTATCTCTGATACACTCTTTGTCTTCTCTGGCTGAAGCTTAGCCAAAGGACCAAGTGCCACTGTCAAAGCTAGGAAGAGCATTAGATCACATAATAATATCTTAAATTATTATGTGGGAAAAAGAAATGGAAGAAATTAAGCAAAAGTATGTTTAGTACATGACAAACAATTGCCATTACATCTTTTTTTCAGCTACTAGCATGGACAATAATTCGAAGCATGAAAATAGCAGTGCTAGCCAGAGCAAGCTGTATGAACATAAATATGCTACATACCTGAGAGAAAGAAAAGTAGAATGCACACTTAGAACAGTGAGTTTAGAAAACACTTGGATAATGAGGGCAATTTCTTTCCTCTTTCGAAGATGGTTGGAAGCCCAGTTGCTATATTTTAAGCTCTGCAACATCACTTAGTAATTTTAAAAGGGATTTGGCTTCTGAACTGCTTATTTAGTGATACTAAATTTGTGTTTGGACAGAAATATTTTAACGATTAGCCTCAACCAGACATTACTTTTTTAAACCTAACATTGATTAGTTGCTCTTGTTATGTGAACGACATCCTATAACATAAGTTAATGATTAGATTTCTTTTGTATTTTAATGTGCTGGTCACAAACAAGATTTAAATTTTACTTATGGTACTGATCTTAATTGAATTATGCAGATGGTCTGGTGCTGAATGTTTAATCTTGTGGCACCTCCTTAGGCTTATATTGATGACATGCAGCATTTCTTCCTTGGAACCTTTGTCAGGGAATCTAAGTGCGTTTGACTGTGTGGACTCTGTGTTTGACTCAGTGGATGGTCGGATCTTTGTGTAACTGCTTTCTCCAGAGCTTGAGATTTGTTCTGGGAAGTAGCCTTTACCTGATGCTACCTTCACTTGTTTTCCCAAATTGTCCACCTTGCAACAACTGCTCTACTAAGCAGATACACAGAGACATAAAAAAAGGAGTTTCTGTCTACTTATTCCTGCCAGCTTTAAGTTTCACTGGATATATTTCCTGGTAAGAGTTACAGCTTTCTTGTAATAATGAAACACAGCTTCTGCAAATTATCAGCCTGTGTACAGGATAGCAGAGCCAGCAGTGTAATTTTCTGGAGCCTGGCAGTGGTTAATCCTAGCAAAATTCAAGTATGTGGAGAAACTTTTGCCCCAATATTGGGGCTGTCACATGGATGTGATGTTGGTTTTTTAAACTCATTATGTTTGTTACTTATTGCTGACTATTTTTTGTCCTTTTAGCTTACGAAGAGATTGCAGGGCAACCCATACAGGTAAGAGACAACTACAGGTCCTTAGCACCACATGTGTGATTGATTTCCATAGTAACTGTTACTAAACTGCAGCATCTGGAGGTAAAAACTCTCACCTGATTGGGGGTGCAAAGAGGGAACTTTTATTCAGGCTGGACTTTGTCAGGATGGCCAAAGTGAAGTTACAAAGGGAAAAGGATACCTGGAATAAGTGTGTAACTCCATGAATGCAACTGAAGTCCCCAAATGTTGACAGTGTGGAGCTGATCAATAAGTAAAATAGAATAGTTATCAGATGTATAGCTTGTTCAGTCTCATTATCAGACGTATTTAGACACCTCCTGGTGTTGTGTTTAATAATAAAACCAGCTCCTCCCACATCTTGTTATGTTGCCGTAAGGACAGCTCTGCTGGGACTAGCTGTACCTAGTTGTGGGGTTTGGGGGGGTTTTTTGGGGCTTTCCCCCCCCCCCCCAAATATAAATTTCTCATGGTAGGTGAAGAAAGAAGTATCATGCTTTGATCTCTTATTCATTGAGGCCTTCCATAAAAGATGTCTGAAGCACAGACCCTTGAGCATGTCTAGTTTAGTCCCTCACTGAAATGTCTGTTCTTTTCCTAACAAATAACTTACATATCTCATCTGGATAGCCAGACTGTTACATCTCCATCTGCATTTATCTTTTTATCTAATGACAGAGGAACACTTTATATAGAACTATTTAGCATCTAGAATATGCAATGGGTGTCTCTCAGGCAGTATCTCTTTGATATAATTTATTTCTCTTTTCCAGTGCCTCACTAATGGTTCGATGGCTGAAGTCTGTTTTTACCCTACATGCATCCTACCTTTCCACTGTAAGTATTTTGCATTAATGCAAATGCATTTAACTAAAACTAGATTTAAATGATTCAATAAACATATACTGTTCCTTCAGGAATCTGTCTGCTGCTCTCCACATACGGCAGTGCCCAAATCAGTGTACAGAGGGCTATGCTTCTGCCACTTTTGCCAAACTGCTGCACATTTGCTGATAAATTGTAATGCTCATCTTGAGACTCTTGGGCATGGCTGGATTTACAGGGTAGAGGTGTCCCAGAGTTGACAGGGTAGTAAGTACTGTCATAGCTTCTGGATTGAAGTCCAGGCTTGCCCTACTCTTGCTGGGTTAGGAAAAAGGCATTTTGGCACTGGCAGTTCTTTTTCCCATTTATTATAGGATTGCTGAGCATCAAAACTTGCACACATTGCTGAGGCTGCATTTGTACACTGATGTTATGTTCAGTTCACATTTACACAGCTTTCTGAATAGTGGTTTGACACCTGTGCATGGCATGGCAGCCACTGGAGAAAGGAAAAGTAGTGTAAGAATTGCTACTTTTTGAAAGTAGATGTTTCTAAACATGGCCAAGTGTTAATTGATCAGGCTGCAGGTGGTTTCTGTGAACCCTCAGCTCTCCTTTCTGTCTAGAGTAGTGTGAGCAAGCACTACACAAAAGTTGTTTAAAATTAAAAAAAAAAGAGACATTTGGGATGTGTTGGTTAACAGCTTAATTTTTTTTTCATCTGTCTCTTCTCCCAAGTTGCCAGACCTTATTCCTCAGCTGGGAATGTTATACCAGTTAATGGAGAGCAGAGTAAAAACTTTGCAAAAGCTTTCCCGTCTGCATGGAAGACTCTTCATTCTTGTCACCCAGGTGAGCTTCAACTAAATAACGCAGGATGCGCAGGATTGTTTGCAGCCTTCACCTCCTGTTGTGGTTGCATTTGGTGGGACCTGTCCTTGGCAACTACAGCAATGCCGATGATGCTCAATCACTACACTTAAGTGACTGTCTTGTCAGTCTGTGCTCTCTGGAAGTGTTACACATTTTGTCCTGCCTGATGTGACTACTGACCCGTAGAGCTTTAAAGGGGAATATATAGGAGGACTGGGCCACTTGAGAGCAGATGCCTCTCAAGTTTTACTTTGTCGTTTGTACTTGTCTGTTAAACTACTGCTGTAAATGAATTAATGTGTGTTATTCTTGATATAGACGTCATTTAAACTATTACGAGTTTTGTTGCCTTTTAAGATTGAAATACATGATTTCATCTAAGGCTGTTCTGCAAATTCCATCCAGGTTGCAGCATCAGAAGCAGTTCAGGATGTACCTGAGGTTAATCAGACTGCAAAGCTGGTCTATGAGGATGGTAAGTGTTAGTTACATGCTAAGTGTAGCTCAGCTCTTGAATTCACATGAGAGACGACACTTGGTGGCTGTTTGTCATGTTCCTGTGCTTATCTACCACTATACAGTCTGCAGATAAGAGAGGCTTTGTGGAATGTCCATGGCAGTAAAATCTGTGGCTAATGATGGGGACATCTTGCAGATAGTTGCTCTTCCCTTCCCCTCCTTTTATCTCTTTTAATTCCCTTCCATTCCTGCTTCACAAATGAAGAATTCAGTGAATTGGAAGTTCATTATGCTGCTCTAACATACCTGGTGACCTCAAATTTCTACTGTTACATGCCCTTCTGCAAAGGTAGATAGAGTCAAGGCACTTGTACCTTTGAGTCAGCAGGACATCAATGTAGTAGTGTCCATGTGTGTGCATGTACACTTCCAGTTTGACTTTTCTCTACTGCATTTTCACACTGTGTATTCATAATGGAAATGACTTGTTCCTAATTGATTTTGACTACCTTATCTTGAGATATAATTACTTTTGGAATTGAAATAGCACAGTTTGAAGACTTGGCAGCATGTGAGGTTGCGCTTTATTTGCACGATGATATTTATTTCAAAGCCTGTTCTGCAGACTGATTGTTTTGTCTTTGCAGAATCCTCGGAGGAGGAAGGCTCAGATGATGAGATGATTGCAGATAAAGACTCTGATGTAAGTGGAGTTGGACCAGATCTTCTCCCACTTGCTTGTCACAGAAATGTTGTGACTGACAAGGGTCCAAACATTTGTTTTATTTTTTTCCCCAGGAAAACTGGGATGAAGATGAAGAAAAAGAGGAGCAATCTGATGAACAAGACATGACTGTTGAAAAGGAGATCAATGGTGATTCTGATTTGGAACCAGAAAATGAAAGTGAAGAAGAATAACAGCACTGAAGAATAATTTTATCAGTTTGAACAAGTGGGCCACCAACCTCTAATTCTGGATCATGTTGCTGAAAGATGCTGTATTTGGATAGCAGGAGTGCAGAGCCATGCACGGCCTGTGTGCAGAGGCACATGTGGGGCACTGTGCATTTCTGAATCCAGAATGTTTAACCGTGCCAGCCTTCTCTCACCCTATTTCCCTGCGCTTACTTATAGAAACATTTCTTCCACCTCATGGTCAGATTATGCCTGTCATGTGGACATGCATTTGTATCTCAAGTGAAATAAATTCTGCCACCGCTGTTTGTGTGGTAAACTTGGTTCAGCTTTACATTGAATTTGTTTCAAATACTCAAGGATCAAAGACAACTGGTCTATACCTTCTTTCCATGCTTCAGTTAGCAATAGCAAGTGGGCATCCTGATGATTTTTTTTTTTAAAAAAAGGAAACAGAAAAAAAAAATTTTTGTAATATTTAAATTCTATACTGAAATTCTTTTCTTTCTCCCCTTCATTGGCTTAGCCATGCCTTGGCAATATCTAAATGCCAACCTGACTTAATGGATTTTTTTTTTTTTTAACGAATTTGAACTCAACACTTTTATATGTACAAATCAATGACTTTTCTTGTGCTGTAAAAGGACATTAGAACTATCACTGGCTCCTAATTTTGTTTTAATGGAGGCTGTATATAAGTTCGATGCTAACCCAGAAGACAGACTGTGTCGAGGTGGGTGGGGAGAGGAGTGACACAGGGAAATGAGAAGGTGAATGCTTGTGAATACGTAGCGCACAGCTATACCTTTATTATGAATTTCTAATCTCTCAGTGGCAGAACAAGGACAGCTATTTGCTCAGCTAATGGAAGCTGAAGTGGTGCAAACACATTTTTAAGAGCAAAACAAGGTAAAGGTTTGAGCCATTCACCACTATAATGTACAATAATATATTTGTCTATAAATGGAGCTGTTGCAACTAAATACCACCCTCTTTGTAAAGTGAATAAATATACATCTCTTTTACCAAATACCTGTCCTGTGGTGTTTGTTGAGAGAGACCTTAGGTAGCTACAGGTGGTGGTTAAAGATGAAATGTGTAAAGCAAATTTCTAGTGGAGGAGGAAGCCAGTCTAAAATGTTCTGTAAAGCATCTGTTGTTACTGATTTCTTGTCTCCCTACTGTAGTCCTATCTGTTGGTTTGTCCATTGCTTGGGTTGCACTGGGGTTGCAGTGTTGTTTGGAAATGCAGAGGATTATGTCATGGACAAAGCTGGAAGAGATGTTCTTGGTTTTGGAGAGGTGGAGGTAGAAGAACAGTGGGTGGAAGCTTTCAGTCTTTGGAGGGTTTTAACTGACAGTAAATTAGCATCTTAGTACTTTATAAAGCTGGGCTTTATCTTTTTTCAATTACAAGATGCTGTGAAAATAAATGCCACCACTTGTGCAACGTCTGTACTAAAAGGCACCAAATTAGGCTGAACTGATGTGTCAGTTTTTAACTAGTGCTGGAGTTACCATGTGCAGGCAGGATCGAGCAAAAGAAGGGTGTGAATGAAGGTGTGTTCTGTCTCAGGTGAGTGCTGGTCAGCTGAGCTTTTTGAGGCATGGAGTAACACAAGGAACCAGCTTGTGTTTTGCTCATGCAAGGTCCTACATGTGTCTGCATCCCAGCTTTTCCAGAAGTCAAAGCAGAAGCCCTGGGTTGCGGTGACAGTGTAGGTGGAGTATCTTGTTTGCATTGTTTGGGTACGAGGTGTGGTGGCATCAGAAACTTGCCACCATTCCCCCTTGTACCTGCAAGGTACAATGCCTGTGTCCATCATTCCTGTGTACCAGGAACATGTTCCAGGAGTAGAGCTATGGGAGAATCTGGCAGCAGGAAACGCAGGGGGATCTCAACGTTTTGTTCATTCGTTGTTCTCATGGATATGGAGATTCTGGAAATCTCTTACAGACAGTTGGTGACAGGAGTGCAAGTTCTGGTCTCCTACTTTGGTGTTGGGACAGCCAGGTCACACTGTCTTCAGCCCTGCCTGTGTCACCTTCAAGCAGCTGTTCTGTGTTAAACTGTGGATGGCAGCTATGAGCAGTTGGGCTCCTTGGTCAAAAATAACCTCACCTTAGCCCTGGTAACTGGCAATTCTGTGCACTTTCTAATCCTTACAACTTTGTCTACAAGGCCAATGTCTGAGCCAGTTGATGACTAAGATGGGTGTTTTCATCTTCCAAAGATGCAGCATTGTCTGGAGAATAAGGCTGGAAACGGGGTAGGTACTCCCCGCACTAATCCTGGTAGTTTTGGAGCAATGCAGAGAGTGAGGACAGACAAGCTGCTCATTTGGAGCAGTGGAGGTTGGGTGAGAATTCCTGTGAAAAGTCCAAGGGCAGACCTCACCAGTTAAGCAGCCAACAAATCGGTGGGGTGCAAACTCTAAGGCGTACTTTTGGTTTTATTTGCCCAGCTAGTATGTCCCATTTATAGGTGTGTATTCCATTTCTATCCAGGCACCACTGCAGGACCTGAGGGATTTTTGTTTGCCTTACGGCGGCCTTCTTGTGTTATAGAAGTAAATAAACTGACTGATAGGGAGCAATACCACACATGGCCAGCAGGTGCCAGACAGCGCCACAAAATTCCTTGCGTTACAGCAAGAGCAACCTGTGACTTGTGCCTTTGAGGATGGTGTAATCGCATTGTTGCTAAATACATCCCTCTGTAAGGTGGTGTGGCTCACGTTCTTGTTATGGTTCTACTTCCAAAGGGACTTAGTACTACACCAGGACTTGGGGCAAGAAGTTGTTGCTAAATATTTCAATGTTTCTCAGAAGTTTTGTAGGGAAATTAAAGTTATCTGTGTGGGATGTACACCTGTGTCAAAGGTGGTGCTGTGTAAGGACTTGGAGTTACAAATACCTTGCTTTTGGCCTCCCTCCATGCTATGAGAAGTGATTTAATTTCTTCAAACCCCCCCCCCCCTCCCAAAAACCCAACACACTTTTAGGTTTATCCTTTAAATTACTTTTGCTAGAGGGTTCTCTGTCCCAAAATAAGTATCTCAATGTTATTTGTTTGAGTAGAAACAAACAAAAGCAAAACATGCTGTTAGAAAGAGGATGACATGGAAAGGGAGAAAAGAAAGATTTAGTATGCACAAATAGTTCTTAGGGAATTCCTGATTACTGGCAACATCAGCATGTAGACGTTTGAGAAATGCACATGAAAATTATGGAGATGGGATATAGCTTGGTAGCTAAGTTCTACTTTGGGCTGTCTTGTGATGAAACACTGGGTTGGTACTGTATTCGCCCTTCTCTGCTTGGAAGCAAACTGTTAGGGGATAAGGAAGACTGTGCAGTCTTGCCCTTTCCCCCTTTAACTGCTGCTTAAACCAAGATTAAGTCTCATAGAAACTGATCTGTGCCCTTTGGGATATTGTTTCCCTGCTTCCTGGAAGGAGGGGACTGAAGGAGAGGCTTGTGGCAGACACAGTTTTCTTGCGGGTGTATCCAAGCTCACAGCTGTTGGACCTTGATGAACCATCCAGGAGACTCTCCACTTTGCTTTGGAGGAAGGACAGATATTTTGTGAGTTAATTTATGGTAGGTGGCTTAAAACTTCAGTTGTGCTTTAAAGAACAGTATGATTGACCCTGGAAGAAAAAATCATTCCTACATCTCTTGCTAAAAGTCGGTAACTGCTGCTTCAGCTGGTTACACAGTGGCCATAACCCTCCAGTGAGGGATTGGGTTTGAGATCAGTATTGCCATCTCCCTTCCAGCATGTAGGGTCCCTAAACCTTTCTCACTGGGTGTGCAGAGCACCTGGAGTCACCAGGAGGACTGCTGAAGCTGTGGTTTGGAGGTGGTTTTGTAAAGCAGGTAGTGTGTAATATTAAGTTACAGAGTCTGGATGTCTCAGCTCTGATGTTGTGACAGCTGTGGTGTTTTTCAGTTAATTTAAATATCCATAAGGGGTTGTTTTGAGCTGGGGAGAGAGAAATCCACTTGCTGTTGGGGTTGCAGAAATTGTTGTCAGAATTGTCCTCTGCGCTCAAGCAGAGGAAATAACTTGCCAAAATGTGTTTGGTTGTTGCCAGCATGATTGCTTTTGACTCAACTGCTGTCTGAAATACAGTATCTTTTTTTGGAGCTTTTCTCCAATACTACCTTATATCCAGTCCTTGCAAAAACAAGACTGTAAAGCAAATCCTGCTTGGAAGAGAGCCTGGGCCTCTGCATGAAGAAAATTTTGTCCAAGTGCCTTCATCTCTGTTTCTGTCTTGGCTGCAAGGTGCAAAATTGCTCAGCAAGGAGGTACAATTAAGAATTGTGTTAGTGAATCTCACATTATCTAGGAGGGGAAGTGAAATCATGGTCAGATCTGGAGCCTATCCAAAGCTCTTTGAATCATAGAGATGGGGTTAACTAGATTATGTCAAATACCTTGGATCAGTAATGAGTGCTTTTAAGTTATTCAGAAATAACTTAAGGATTTAATGGTACCTTTTTCTTTGAGAAGAATGTATTTCCCTTAAGCTCCATGGGAGCTTGTAGGGGAGAGCGTTGTTTCTAGGTTCCTGCTGTAATGGTTACTGCACACACAAGCTTAGGACTCCTTAGATCTCTGCAGCTGTGAGCTGATGGACAATTTGCTTTCGTCATTAGTGAGCACTTGTCTGTTCGGTTTTTTTGAGATTTCCCAAAGCCCCTGCAATGAAACACCAACAGTGTCTCACTGCCTGATGGTGAGCTTCAGAGGGAGCAGGCTTGTGCATTTGTCATACTCTCTCACACAGAGTAAACTCAATTTTTATATTCAGCTGTTGACCAACAGCACCCTGTTGGGCGAGGGGGGGCAATAAATGATTTATAACCATGGCAACACTTGCTGCAGGAAATTGGCATCAACAAGAAGCTTTCCATGTCCACATCAATTGAAATATTAAAAGTCTTTGCAGTCAGAACTGGGTGAGACCCAATTTGTGACCCTTCCCCACAACATGTTGTTTTATTGTCTTTATTTCAAGTCAAACTGAAATAATCTCACACAGACTGTCTGGTACAGGAACCGATGACCCTTTCAGCTGCCTCAGGTTGGAAGTTCCTGTAATCAGAACAAAGAAACATTTTCTGCCCTGGGCGAATCAGGCTTTCTGGGAAGGGGGTCTGACAGCGAGGGTTGGTAGAATCTGCTTTGGCTGGAGTTGTGCTGTAATTTCTGTAATGCAAAAAGTCTTGTGGTGTGAATGTGGGGATTGCAGGAACATGAGTTGTTGTAGAGGCTGTTTCATCTGACTGGCTTCCAGCACTTGGAGGTTGCAAGAAGCTTGGGTCCCCTCCAAAACTGTGGTTCTCTGAAGGTTATCATGTGTTCAGGCTCCTCAAAGCAAGGTCTGTGTGTACATATATGGATATAGCTGGAATAGAGTTTGTAGATGCAACTAAAGATTTGGAAAGAGGGTACATCTAGTGAAGGAAACTAATAAGATGAAGGGGGAAGGCTGTTCTGGAAAATATGAACTCTGGTGAATGCTACAAACTAAATTACTTTATATATATTAATTTTTTAATATTTATATATTAAAATAAAATTAAAATGAGTTTTAAAGTGACAATTCTTTTCTTACAGTCCCCTAATTGCAGTGAAATATGTTTATAGGAAAGGTTTTTCCCTCCATCTGTAAATACTTTATTCTCTAAGGTAAGAAGATTCCCTTTGTAATGCACTGAAACTTGTGCTTGCTGTCCTTTCATAAAGGGGTCTAATTCTGGTGCTTCCAAGAGCTGTTGCACCCTTTTTCCATCTTCATAAATTCTAATTTGGTTTGCTAATATTTGCTCATTCTAGATGTTTTTTAATGTGTATTAGTGCTGTGATGACCACTGTTAGAAACTGCAGCCCTCTGCTCAGCACCCAGAATGCTCACGAGTGCACAGGAGGCTTTGCCAGCACATCCCTGGATTTTCCAAAGGTGTCTGCTGGAGTAATGATAGGAGAGCCTGATGTATGATGTGCTGAACCTGTTAAAGATGCGAAAAATTAGCATTTGCATTCCTATACAACTAAAGCCTGAGTGAAACAGCACAAGGTGGTATCCAGGTCCTTCTTGGTGCTTCCAAAACGTTGCCAGTAGGAAACCACGCTGCATGCTGGTGGGCCAATTAAGGTCCTTCTCCTGTGTCCTGGGGAAGGCCATCCTTGTCTCCTCACCATGGGTAAAGAACCTTTGTAGTTCTTTGTGGGTGGTCTTATTTTAGTCTGACTGTCCTTGAGGAGAAGAGCATCTTGTTGAAGTAAGGTTGCTCTCAGCTCAGAAGTGGTCTCTGAGTATTTTGCTTTCCTGGGAGGTTGAAGTTTAAATGAGATTTCAATTCAACTTGGAAATGGTACATTTGTGGAAGAAAAAAAAAAGGCATTTTTAG
>WEIV01032842.1:0-10361 GCA_013390005.1 Calyptomena viridis | reverse complement strand
TATTTTATTTTTATTTTATTTTAGTTCTTCTACCATTTAACACCCACAAGTGTTTCATTCCTATAGAATAATGGAATGGTTTGGGCTGGAAAAGACTTTAAAGCCCATCCAGTGCCACCCCTGCCATGGGCAGGGACACCTCCCACTATCCCAGGTGGCTCCAACCTGGCCTTGGACACTTCCAGGGATGGGGCAGCCACAGCTTCTCTGGGCACCCTGTGCCAGGGCCTTACACCCTCCCAGCCAGGAATTCCTTCCCAATATCCCACCCAACCCTGCCCTCTGGCAGTTTAAGTTTAGAGACATTTCATCAATTCGACTTCACAGCCTAAAGCTCAAAGTAGGGCAAAAATGGTCCTTCCTTGGCTTTTGGACTGGAAATAAATTATTTCCAGGGAATGTAATGCATGTTTTTTACTCATTTATGGTCCCTGCCTCTCTCCATGTGAAACAAAGCCTGTGTGATGTGCTTACAGCAGAGGTGCATTATTAAAGTGCCCATGTAAGTGGTAGTTGGGAAAGAGTGTAAACATGTTTTGACATTGATCTCCAACAGATTAACATGCAGGAATAAAAAGGGAAGGGAGAGAGGGAGGAAGGAAAGCCAGGCTGACATGACAGCCGTAACTGAGCTATAATTGCCTGTAAAATCAGAAGAGAGTTGACTTTAAATAAGAATGTCATGAATATTACCAAAGCATTAAAAAATTATTCAGCTGCTTGCCTTGTCTGCAAGCTGCCCATGCTCAGATGTGCATGTGCTCCCTGTGATGTGTGACAGAAGGGTGTCACATGGGGGAGAACTTCTGAGACTTTTGGAAAACTCAGGAGGATGGGATTGTGTGGCAAAAGAAATGTTATCCCTGTGTCCAACAGCACTGAATTAATATTCAAATATCATTGTTACCTCTATTTGATTCTTTTACTTGATGGATTCCCCATCCCTGAAGTGTCCAAGGCCAGGTTGGAGGGAACTTGGAGCAACCTGGGATAGTGGAAGGTGTCTCTGCCCATGGCAGAGGATGGAATGATCTTTAAGGTCCCTTCCAACTCAACCTTTCAATGATTCCACAGGGGAAAATTCCTTATCACTGAATTTATCCACATCAATATCAGAGTGGCAAAGGATAATTATTAAAGAGACCCATAATTGCAGTTGTGGGCCACAGGCAGCACAATACCTGTGTGGAAAAAAAAAGAATTAAGCATATTCAGACTCCCCAAAAGAGGATTCAGTAACCAAACCCATCTTGGGTGTGTGGCACAAGGAAGCCAAGCCACGCTGCAGCTCCAGCTTCCCAGCAAAGAGAAAGACAACCTGCAAATGCCTGGTAAAGCACAACCACAGTTAGAAACAGCTAATTGCTGAACATTTCTCAGATCTAAAAATAATCCAGAAAGGAAGACGGCAGAGACAAACCACACAGAGCTCCACAGAGAGCACAGCAAAGGAATTTGCAGCAGGCATCAAACATTTCTACACAGCTAAATCAGCTGGGTGGCTCTGCAGGAGAGAAAAGACTGGGATTCTTTGTTCTTACAGCCTTCTTTCCCTCTTCTTTCTCCTTATTTATTATCTGTAACTTTAAATAAAGACAAGGGAGCAGGTAGCCCAAAAGCAGTAAAGGACACACATTTTTCACCCTTATTGCTTTTGGGACATCACACAGGGATCAATTTTAACTGTCATATCGAGTCAGATGTCAAGACATGGATGTTTGGGAAGGGAAAGCTCCTTTCTGATAGGATGGCTCGGATCAGCTCTTTTGTGCCATCTTTTGTCTCCCTGCAGGGAAGAAGGTGGAGAAAACAGGTATCAGTGCTTTGCCCAGGGAGGCTCTGACTGGTGTAAGAACCAGTGAGAACCTTGTGGGACTGTCAGAGCTCTGAGTCCCACAGACACCAAGTCCCTGAAGCAGAGAGTTCATGACCAGTCCCTTGACAATGTTCTTTTTCCTCACTGGGCTCTGGAAGCATCTCCCAAGCCCTGGCACAACCCCAGTGGTCCGGCTCTCATGGGAATGCTCCACAGAAGGTTTGTGCCATTCTGGATTTGACATCCCCTGAGCATTCCCAAACAGTTGTCTGAGCAGACAGAAAAGTGCTTTGTGGACAGTTTTGGCTGATAAGGACTCTGATGGAAAAGCCACGGACTCCTTGGGAAAAACAAGTGTTGACAGGGGATGGATGTGCCAAAGTGGTCTCCAATTTCCAATTAAACAACCAGCCTTTGAGGACATGTTTCCCAAGAGATCCCTTTGCTGGATTATCACATCCTTGAATCAGCTCCTCTCCATCCCAGCTCTCAGGCAGCAGGGATCACATCTCTGGGTGCTCATTCCAGCCCCTTGGCCAGGGACCTGCACAGCTCCCAGGCCCTGTGGGCAGGAAATCTTCCTGCATGTGCAGATGAAGGTCTGTCGTCAGCCACTGAGGGGGGACAGAAAGGATCAGTGATGCCAACTTCCAGTAGGGAAGGATATGGAAGAGGTATTTCCTCGAGGACATCAAGGATGATCATACACTTCCCTCTCTTGTAATGTCTTAGCTTAGGTATCTGCCTCCACCAGCCACTGGATGTAGGTTTCCTCTCAAACCGAACAAAAATTCATGCCTTGGGATGACTGATTTCCTGTTTGCTTCAGAAAAACTTGGGCTGTTCACACCAATCATCAATCAAACCATTCCCATTTTGAGTTTCCTCACACCAGCCCCATCTGTGCAGCTCCCTGGTGTCAAACCCAGCAGAATGCTGCCACTTCTCTGCTATCAGAGAATCAGAGAACTACCAGGGTTGGCTTTAAAGCTCATCTCATTCCACCCCTGCCACGGGCAGGGACACCTCCCACTATCCCACGTTGCTCCAACCTGGCCTTGGACACTTCCAGGGATGGGGCAGCCACAGCTTCTCTGCCCAGCCTATCTCAGATGGTCACACAGCTTTTTCCTACCCTGGGAGATCTGCTACAAGCTTATTCTCATTTTCCATGGGCATTCTGAAAGAACCCCCCCATTGTGACAGGGGTGCAGTGAAGGTGTTTAAAGAGGCAGCTCCTGTCTCCTCTTGACATGAAGATGAACCTCCTCTGGTCTCTGCCCCATTGCCCTGGGCCATGGCTCTAATTTCTTTGACTTCTGATGAGCAGATGCTCCAAATCTGTCAATACGAAGCACAAAAGGCTCTTATTAATGGTCCAGCTCCTATGTTTGTCATGAGCAGAGCTATCAATCTTACCTTATCCATGTGCATTAGCTGGCAATTGTTTACATATGCTGTAGCTCCCACCCTGGGCTTTATCCCCCCTCTTTTCCTGCTGCTTCATCCACAGTGGCCTTTATGCTACATATATCACATTTATGTGGCTTGAGTGAGCTTGAGGCTCACTTTGATTGTACAGCACCCACTGTAAGGCCCTTTTCTGTTTTCCATAGTATATTGGTGCTCCCTGAATTATTCACTCCATTTCTGAGAAGCAGCATTAAGAATGTAATCTTGTGTTCATAAATCCATTGGAAGACTCTTAATAATGTAAGCCTTAGTGGCACTTCCCAGCATTGCAAAGGGAGGAGTAAGCATTTCCTTAGGGTTTCAGATGGTTCACTCACTTTTCCTGTGACAGAGTGAAATCCATTCTTTAGAGGAAAAACAACACAACTTTTGAAAGATTTCAAACATTCTCCTCTTCTTTTTCCTTGTAACAAATGAGCAGCTGCTCTCTCACTACAGGAAGGGCCATAAAACTTGCAGGATACACAAAAGGCAAATTCAGGATCATTTATGTTTATCAATCAACACTAATGCACGTCCTGATCCTGATGCAAAGATTTTGTTTCGGGATGGGGCATCAAGAACTCTCTGGATGCTGCTGGAGCAGGGAAGTTGGACCAGATGACCCACTGTGGTCCCTTCCAACCTCACCCATTCTGTGATTTCAGAGGCAAAACATCACCTCATAAACATCAGCTCAGGTGAAATCAGCCCCACAACTGTTCCTTTCAAAAAGTGATGATAATTTCCAAAAAACGAAGTAATTGCAGTGTTATTTGCAAGTTTGGGAGATATGGATATGTGGATTAGTAAAACAGAGTTAATACCCATTGAATGCAGCACTTTGAACCCTCTCTAAGGTTTGCACTGATCTTTTTCTGGCCTCATCATCTACATAAAACCTCTCCTGTGTTTACATAAATATCATAAATACATTTGGGCCAGAGCTGTTTGGTTTTGTTTTCTCCCCCAGGATGTATCCAATATTATTTTCACATAATGACTTAAACAGGAATATGTGTGTTCCTACCCTGCTAACACGACTTCCATAATAACATGATCCCTTTCAGGAAATTATGTATGCAGAACCAGCATGTTGGTAAGTGCTGTGTAAAGCTAAAATTCAAAAAGTGACAGTTAATAACTTATCTGTCCAATGTACCAAGCTGTCCTCAGGAAAAAATAATTGTTTCAATTAAAAAAAAAGAGTCAGCTTTGTTTTATTCTTCTAACAGCCATGAAAGTATTTGTCTTTATCTTTATTATTGGCAGGCTACTATTCTTCAAATACAAACCTACCCTATCATTACTGGAATAAACTTTATCTGTTATTCATAAGCTGCAGAGAGACTTTTTCCCTTACTCTTTTTTTTCTCCCCCTCTCTGCTGTTTTTAATGGATTTCTATAGAAATGTTTCAAATAAAAATTTGTATTACTCTCTCCTTCCTTGGCACAAATATATTTTCCCTGTATTTCTGTGCTGAAATTTATACAGTTCTATTTTTGTCCTTCCTTATCTGTACATTAACAATAGACTGTGTCTTGCTCAGAATTGTCTCTGTGGCTCCTGTTCTAGGGAATATCTAAAAGCCCTTCCTGTTCTCATTACTGGGAAGAGCAGTTCCTATCTTGAAGAGATTTTAGTGAGCTTCCTACAACTTTAATCCAGTGTCTGTAACTCAGTGAAAACCCCACGGGTGGTGTGTGCAAGGACCACATCAAGCCCATGATGCTGCTCTGGAATCAGAGGCTCTCCTGGTGAAAAGGGGCAGCTCTGTGTGTGTTTCTGGCATTATAAGTATAAATTATCATTATAGTTCCTGCATTTGGTTGAATTAATGCAAAGCACATTGCAAAAACTTTCCTCTGAGCAGTTATTCTCGAGAGTTTCCATTCCTTGTAGTTTGGGGCTGTTGGCAATCAGATCCATGAGTGGCATGTTGGGTGACACAGAAGGTCTGACCATCACTTTTGGGATGTCCACCTTCCCTGTGCTCTAAAGGAAGGAGGCATTTCTCCTTTCCCTGGAATAGCTCATGACAACCATGATTTGAGGCACAATGTCAGATAAGACAGACCCGGTTTGATTTGATAATTCTTGTCCTATGGCATTAACTCCTAAGGGCCTCGAGCTGACTTTTCTCTGGATACTTGGAATTGTGTCTGGCTTGCAGAGCCTGTCCCCACAGGCTTCCCTGGGAGGAGAAGCTGTCACTTTTCCCCAGATCACACAGTTGGTCTCGTGGAGGATCATGCAGAGGAATGTTGGGATCATGGGCTAAATGAAGCCACTGGGTTTCATTATAGAATCACATGGTTTGGGTTGGAAAGGACCTTAAGGATCATCTAATTCCAATTCCACCCCTGCCATGGGCAGGGACACCTCCCACTATCCCAGGGTGCTCCAACCTGGCCTTGGACACTTCCAGGGATGGGGCAGCCACAGCTTCTCTGGGCACCCTGTGCCAGGGCCTCCCCACCCTCCCAGGGAAGAATTCCTTCCTAATATCCAATTTAAACCCACCCCCCATTCTTGAAGCTCACAGTGCTTCCCTGAAAGCCAAACACCAAATTTACCACTGGAATATTTCCAACAGCAAATGCCCAAGAGTAGCTGTGAGTCTCTTGGAAGAAGAATCACAACCCCAGGGCTGAGGAGGCAGTTGGTTGTCGCTCCTTCCTTCATCCAAAGTTCTTTGTGCTCTTTAACAAGATCCCACCCATACACAAAGTTCTTGTAAAAAAAGTCCAAACTAAGGGATGTGAGGAAGACTTGGAGTTATCAGCACCACCAGCCACCTTCCTTAGGACTCTGAAAGGGACCAGGGAGGGCATTATGTGAGTGTTTATCAGGTGATGGATGATTAATAGGTCTTAGCACACAATGAATGTGTATCTCTCCTTCACATGCTAATCACATGGCATTTATAAATGTCAGCACCTTATCGTGGTGACACACTCGGAATATTGTGGGGCTTTCAAGGTATTTATTTTTACCATTTTTAATGTGTGTATTATTGAGGTTGTGTCATTCGAAACGTCCCTTTGGCAGTGATTTAGAAATATGGTTATTCTGATTTCTGAACTAATTAAATCGTTGCATTTTAGGTCTAGTCTGAAAAAACTCACTGCAGATAACGAAGTTTACATGATGTTTCTTTAACTACTAGAGAGCAGCAGTGGATGTCACCTTGGAATTTTAATAATGACAAAAAATAATTTATAATTATTAGACTGAGAAGCTTCAGGGTTTTCTCATTCTGCTTTTTTTTTAATGTTAAACTTCTTTTCTTTGCAACCTAAGGCCTTAATTTAGAGTTGTACATTATAGTTTCACCATTTGAGAATTGTGTCATTTTCATTTAAAATATCCTGAGTGTCATGATTTGGTCATAAAAAATGGGCTTTATTAGCAAATGTGATTAGGAAGTGTGAGCCTTAAGGAAATTTTAGGAAAGTTCAGGGAGAGTTTGGGTACAGAAAGTCCAATGAAAAAACATGGAAAGATTCTGGACTCAGCTGCTACTTAAGTTGAGCTTTTTAAATCATGAAAGACTTTCCCACCTATAATGTTTAGGACCTTTCCTGTGCTCCTTGATTCAGGCAGAACTGCTGTTGTCTTCCAGAGACTTTATGGACCTGAAGAATTTGGAATTAAACTAAAGAAATTAAGATTCCTTTAGAAATCTGTGCCTTGAAAGCTGTATTTTATATCTAGACAGTGAAGTTGTCAAAGTGACACCAAGTTTGTAGGTTTACACCTTTGGTTCTCAACCATTTTGTCAGTGATAAATATCCACATTTTCAAAATACTTCATGGAAATTGGCAATAACTGGCAGTTTTGGCCAAAGATTGAATCATTTTTGAGGAAACATGGTCTTAACGTGCATGGAATGTGTAACTCTGAAACAAGCACTGCATTATGTTGGCAAAACACTGAGGTTTTGCTTCACTTTCTTCCCTACTTCCCAACAGGACATCAGCTTCCAAGGCCATTTATCCACCACCTTCCCACAGCACTAAAATTACTTCAACCTTATATAGATTTATTCTCCTACAAATCACCATCTGCGATGTCACATGTCTGTGGACTCAGGAATATTTACTGATCACATCACAAATAATTCTCACCCACTTGCTGATTGCTCTTTTCTCACTGGACCTCCTGAAAAATTATCCATTTCCTGCGTTATCCCAAAATGAAACTCATACAATGTGAGGCTGGTGATGGTTAAAAAGGCAGATTTCCCCAAAATTTCTTGTAAGTTGTGCCGTATCACTGAGTTACAACAGCCCTGGACTTACACAACCCCTCAAAGGACTTTATAAATAGCCACCACCACGTAAAGATAGCCTTGGTATTTTAATTAAAGGTCAGACAAAACCACAGTGTAAACCTTGGGGATGTTTTGCAGCAGTCATTTAAAGCAGAGTTGCTTAACAAAGTCTTATTGTATCGGTAAAACCGAGCCCAAACCTTTTCAAAGATTTACACCAACTGCAGCCTAAACAGAGGAGCCTCTGCCAAGTTCAGCACCATAAATCACAGCCTGTGTGTGTTTTACCTCTACACCTGGTTGTAGCAGTGCTGCAGGGCTGGGCACTGCTTTACCTACTCCTCTGTGTAGGGCACACGTGTCCCCAGACCCCTCTGCACACAGGGCAGGGCTTGGTGCCAGTTTTATCTCCTGCCTGGCTCTGTTGGCATGTTCATGTGACAACCTTCCCGGGGATTCAAAGCAGTTTGTTTTCACCTAATTAATATTACCGTGCTAAATATTGTAGGGATGCTCTGGCAGGAATATTCCAGCTGTCAATCACAGCACGGCTGTGCAGCAGCAGCTTCTGAAGGTCGTGCTGTAAGGCTTGATTCAAAGTGTCAGCTTTACTGCTACAACTGATCTTAAAAACCCGCCAGGCAGTTTTTCTTGCCAGATTTATGAAGTGTTTTAGACTATTTGTTCAAAGGAATATGTCTGAATTTTAAACTGGAGGCTTTGATTGCTGACTCTTCTACCTTTGGCCTTATTTGTGGATTCATTTGGGAAATAAAAAAAGCAGGTGACCTGGTTTGCTTGTTCATTCAGGGGTGAGTTATAACGGAGGCAGGGGAGGTGGCACAACCAAAAGGCTTCTCAGGGAAGACATCTGTCTGCTCACACCGCTGCCGTAGCTTCACCTTTCAGATCTTATTTGCTTTTGGTTGCCACCCAGTCGAGGTGGGTGATGTTTTTGCCTGGCTCCTGGAAGGATGTTGCATGCTCAGATGGGTTCTGATGATGATGTATTCAATGCATGTTCCCTTTGAAAAATTCGGAAGCATTTCCAGCGTTGATTTCCCTCAAGAGTTATTACACCCCACACAGATTGGCAGCGCTGTGCCACAGTGCCAGGATTTATGAGGTGACCTTGGAGACACAGGCACTCCCAAATTGAAAACACTTGGCGCTCAACTTTATTCTGGATTGCTGAGCAGGCTCCAGTCTTGTATAAATCAGAATGAGATTACACAAATAACACACAACATTTATATAACATTGCAGAACACGAGGGGATTCTTTCGTACACGGCTCAAGTGCAACACTCCTGCCTCCTCCAGACCTTGATTCACTCTTGGGTCCCACCTTATACGTGGAGTAGGACTCAGGAAAGGCAGTGTTGGCTCCTCCTGCCCTCTCCATGAGCAGTGAGCTGTGTTTAGGGCCACCTCCCATCTTGAAGGTTGGATTTGATGGTCTTGGAAGCCTTTCCCAAGCCTAATGATTCCATGATAAGGGAGCTGAGCATTCCCACGGCACCATGGACACTGGCACTTAGAGAATGCTCAGGACTGGGCCAACTAAAGCTGCTCCGTTATCCCCAGCCCCTGGAGATGCTCTGGTGTGTTTTCCCTGCTCCATGTAGTGCTGCCCAAGCCCTTGGATCTGCACAGCTGAGCTTGGGATCCCCTCCAGGACAGTCATCGTCCTGAGCTGCTCAGAGTGCTTCCCAACCTTTTGGAGCTTTTTGGAGTGGGCAGCTGTGCTAATAAAGAGGCTCTGATGGATGCCAATGAAACATCCAGGGGAAGGCACGTCGAGGGTGAACCTGTGAGCAGCAATAAACACGAATCCAACCTGCACTAATGTTAATTGTCATTCAGTTTATATCGATGTGCAGTTTATTAAACCATAAAGCAAGGCAGCAAGCACAGAGAGCAACTCTAGAGATAATTAAACATAATAAGGGTTTCACTTAATCCCTCAAAACCCAGGGGAGGCACAGTTAAGAATGAATACCCTCTTTGCACTGGAAGGCATGTTTTTTGCACAGGCATTTAAGAGCACTTCCCAGGACAGGACTTCGGGACAGGGAGAAAGGTAGGTCCCACCCTCACTTCTGAATACACTTTTTTACCTTTTCTTTGTGCCTTTGCATCGTGCTGCTTATTAACCCTGAGCTCATGACTTTCAAAGCAGTTCGTGGCTCATCATTTGCACGGCGGTAGCAAGTAAAGACCCCGATGAGGGATCCTGAGGGAAGCTGGGGAGTATCCCTGCCCACAGGGATGCCAGGAAGGATTGGGAGCGGCAGGGCTGGTACCAAGTGCGCTCTGCTCTCCGGCTCCTCGTCTCCCTGCACAAGACACTCGTTTCTTGGACGGGGAGGATCGGGAAGGGATGACAGGAGAAGGTGGATGCAGAGGCTGAGCGAGAGGCTGACAGCAGGCGGGTGAGGAGAGAGGCTCCTTTTGAAGAATGAGACAATCACGGCAAATCTGGGATTAAAACCGGAGGGCAACGCGCCGAGGGAAGGGGTCAAAGGAAAAAAAAAGGCAAAAAAAAAAAAGCCCCGAGCGGTAATTTGGGACTCTAAGGTTTCCCGTTAGTGGGACAGGGATGGGAGAAAAGCGGGCAGCGGGACGGCAGCGAGCTCGGGGCTGCCCGGGGTGCGGAGCGGCGGGTGCGGAGGATCCCGCAGGTGCGGGAAGAGCCTCACCTGGGCTCCAGGAACGCGAAGCGGGAGCAGGGGAAGGGACGCTTCGCGCGGGTCGGGACCGCGCCGGTGCCGCACGAAGCCGCGGGGGGACACGGGGCAGCGAAGGGTTAAAG
>WEIV01032414.1:0-14771 GCA_013390005.1 Calyptomena viridis | reverse complement strand
GGGGGCTGTCAGGACTCTGTTGGAAGTGGGGGCGGTTTGGGGCGGGGGGTCTGTGTTCTCCCCAAGGAGTGTCAGGAATTTCGGAGGGGGGGCCGCCTGTGAGGGGTGGTTTTGGGGGGTCCGTGTCCCCCCGGCGGAGTCTCGGAGGTGCTGGTGGGAGATGTCTCTTTGGGGGGGGTCCTTGTCTCTCTGGGGGTGTCCCGGAGGTTGCTAGGGGTTTGTCGGGGGGGTCTGGTTTTGGGGGTCCGTGTCCCCCCGGGAGTGTCCGGAGCTGAGCGAGGTCTGTGTCCAGGGGGGCCTGAGGAGGGGGACAGGAACGATTTGGGGACTGTGACCCCCCGCAGGGGTGTCTTGGCCACTCCGATGGTCGAAGGGTGGGGCGTCCCCGAGTGGCTGGAGCTGAGTGATCCATGGAGGGACATTCGTGGGAATAACGGGTTCCACCGGGAGGGTCCCGCCGCGCCCGAGGATCGGCGGAAACCCGAGTGCGTTTCCCGGGCTTTTCCAGTCTCCGTCTTTGGGAGCGTTCCCTGCCGTTTCCTCCCTCCTGCCCCCGTTTTTCTGGGAGGTTGGATTTGGCGGGCGGGGGGGAGCTCAGAGGAGGGTCTGGGTGTCTGGGGGAGCGCCTGTTGCCCTCTGGGTGCTCCTGCCCTGCTCTGGGGCTGCTGATCGGCTGCTGCTCTTGGCTCCGGCAGAGTTTTTCCCTCCATCCTGGAAACGCCAGAGTCTCCTCCTGGGAATGCCAGAGTGAGTCTGCTTCCTGTCCGTGGCGCAGGGACACTGGGATTTGTGGGTGGCCCCCGGCTCTCCCCTGTGCCCCCATCAGAATCTCTGGGGAGCTGCCCCAAGCAGGGGGATTCCAGAGGGCTCTGGAATCCAGTGGGATGGGCAGCACGTGGCTCCAGATGCTCCAGGGAGGAAAGTGGGACGAGCCCCCCATGTCCCAGTGCTCCCGACCCTGTTCCCGTTGGAACCCTCCCTGGAGGAGCCCCTGTGCCTATCACCGAATTGTTCCGTGTCCATCCCAAACGTGCCCTGCGCTGCTCGGAGCTCTGTGGGGATTCCTGGAGGAAGCTCCTGGGAAAGCTCCGGGGGCGAAACCTCTTTGCCGTGGTTGCTCCGTGCAGACCCTCTGGATTCCTGGTAGGTGTGTGGGGCCCCAGGGGTGTCCCAATGTCCCTCGGGAAGTCCAAGCCATATCCCCGCAGAGCCGGGAGAAGGATTTTTAGCCTCATATTGGCTTTTGTTTCCAAGGACTAAGGGAAACTCAAGCAGCCTCGGCCGTGGGGCCCTGGCAAAGGTGCCAGTGGCTCCTGATCCCAGGAGAGTGGCAGGACCAGAGTGAGGTTATCCGAGGACAGATGGATGTGAGGGGAATGAGGAGGGAGCTCCCAGCAGGGCGTTAATTTTTGGGCTCTCAGTGGATCAGCCCCAGTTAAAACATTTTTGGAGCAGCCATAGCGAGAGGCTCCATGTCTGTGTTCATCTATGTGAGCACCGAGGAGCTTCTCCCTCTCCCTGTCTCTCCTGGAATGGTTTTCTGTCCCTCCCAAGGTGATTTATCATGTGGTACCCCCCGGGATTGGATCTCACACAAAGGCATGGCAGAAAACATCCCTGGATTGACTTGGAATCCAAACTTCCCTGAAGTTGCTGGATCCCGGGAGTGTGCTTAAAATGAGGAATTTAATGTTTTTCCCTGTTTTGGGATGGTTTCTCCGGGAAAGGCTGATGTCCGGCCAGAGCTGCTCCCATGGGGAGGAGCTTTTCCAAACACGGAGTATTAGGGAAAAATAACATCCCTGCTCCCATGGGAAACAGTGCCTGGAGTCACTGCCCGCAGCTGGGCTGGGATTTTTCTGGGATTTCATCCCCTGTTTTAGTTACAAAAAGAGTGGAAATCACAGCCATGTTTGCCTGGTTCCAGGAAAAAGGCCCTGGGAACATGGGGAATATGTGGGGTATGATCCCAGCCTGTAACCAGGGTCAGGGGAGTAATGGAGTTGGATTCCCAACCAAAATAATTCTGGGATTCCGTATGAGACCTGTCCTGGGCTTTAAGGCTCCACAGGGAGGCTGAGAATGAGCTGGAGGCCTCTGCCCCATCCCTAAAGCAGCAACCTTGAAATTCCCCGTGGCACCTTTCCTGGGAATATCAGAAGTTGCTGTTTTAGGGATGGGGCAGAACCCCCAGGTGAGGACCTGCAACCACCGTCCTCTGTGTGTCCATCATTCCAATTTATTTAGTAAAATACATCAAAATATGGGAGCAGTGGGAGCTATTTTATCATGGGTAAAACTTGTCCCAGCACTTTATTTTCCCTTTTCAAGGCAGGCTCTTCCCTGCTCCAGCAGATTCTTTGGCATTTATCTGGGAATGCTGGTGGGATGGGGCTTTCCATGGGCTCCGGAACATTTCCACTGACACAACCTTTGGGGTTTTGGAGCAGCAAAGGTGGAAAAAACATCCTCACATCGGAAAATAAACGGCAGTGGACGGAAACAGGGGTTGGAAAGGGAAACAGGGAATTTTGGGTGGTTACTGGTTCCTACCCGAGGGGGCTTGAAGGTGTATATCCCAAAACCCTCTTCTCGCTGCTTCCAGAGCCAGGCCAAGCTGTCTGGCAGCAGATCAGCACAGAGGCAGGAGCCAGACCTCGGCACGGGGAGAGCTGGGGTGGTGTCTGGGAGGTGTCCGATCAGGAAGGCTGGATTCTGCTGCTCCCGAGGGGTCTTCCTGGCTCAGGGTCCAATCTGACCCAGGATCTCCCGGAAAAGAATCCCTGCAGCAGAGAAACAAGTCAGACTGAAGGGATTTGCTGTTCCAGGCTGGTTCTGTGTGAGTTGGCAGGAGCTGAGCAGTTCCCTCTGTGGTGCTGGTGTTGGAATCCAACCGGGATCTGGCATATTCCTTGGTGGGTTTGGACTGGGGGGGTCTCTTCCTGCTCGTCGTGGTGTCTGGAGGTGGAGAAGTGTTCTGGTGCCGAGTGTTCAGAATTGCTTAAAGTTGAATCACAATAATAAAGGGGGATAAAGATGGTAAACCTTGATTGGAGGATCTGTGGATTTAAGGGTGGGATGGAATCTAAGAGGCTTTTCCCAATTCTGGGATGTTTCTGAAGCAGAGATCCAGCTGCTATCCCAGCGTTCCGGCCTGACCTTGTGCCACCAGCACAGAGACATCCGGGATGGGGGCATTTAAATTGGGCTGCTCCACAGAACTTTTCTTGAGTGTTGGCACTTGGGGAAAAGTCCTGATTTCAGCGAGAAGGAGAGCAGTGCTGAAGGCGCCGGAGCAATGCTGCTCTAATTATATCCTGCTCCCACCTCTGGTTCCCAGGACAATCGCACCTGAAAGCTGAGAGGAAAGTTTGGAGATGAGCTGTGCATGCCCCTGGAGCAGATCAGACCCCGTGGGAGAGGAGGGACATGGTGCTCTGGGGGAATTGGTGAGGGGAGTCAGGGCCGAGCCCAGTCCGTGTCCTCAGAAGCAGCCTGTTCCCACAGGGATGTGTCCTCACCTGGGACATGGTGAGGTTTGTCCGTCCATCCGCACCTTTTTGTGGTGCTTATCTGAATCCAAAGGACTTGGAGAACAAGAAACTGGCAGGATTGTTTGCCAGCCAAGGTGGGGTGTTGCCACAGGGCTGGGGGGACTTTGGGAATTTGCAGCTTTTAATTCCAGTTCCTGCTTGGGAGGCCAAAAACTCAGCCAAAATTAAGGAAAATAGTCATGGACGTGTAGCTCCCAAATAGCTCCTGATGGTTTTCTCTGGGTTCTCTTAAAATAACAAGGAATAAGGGATCTACCTCTCCCTGCCCATTATCCTGTTGGCACTGAGGAATCCACCTCTTCCTGACCTTCATCCCACCGCATTGACAGGGCAACACGAATAGGAATTATGGAACTGGCTCCTCCGATTGATTTCCCTCAAATTAATCATCCAGTAATTTATTCATGGCTCTCATTCCTCGGTGTCCACGGACCAGGGTCCTGCTTGTTCCCTGGGAAGTGGAGGGAGTGATGCCAGCACTTCCCATGCAGTGTTCACCCATCAGACAGACAATTGGCATTTATATTTTTTATTAAAAATATTTTTTATTAAAAATTCTTATTTTCAGGTATTTCCATGGAGCCCAGGAGGGAAAAGACTTTCCAAATAAAATCCCTCTTTATTATCATGTTGCCATTCCCGTTGTGCCAAGCACATGGATCCCTGAGCACAGCTGAAAAGCCAAATTACAGCTTCCATGGAAATAAAACTGCAGGATGTGTTTTCAAACCACAATTCCTGCAAAACCCAGCGCTCAAGAGAGAGATTCCAATCAAAATTGTTGTCAGCTTGTGAAGTGAATGGATGCTGTGGGGTGAGAAGGGGAATTCCGGAATGCCCAACTTTTTCTTTGCTGCCCGGAAATGTCCTCAGCCCTGGGATTGTCTTTGGCCCCAGGATGTCCTTGACCCCAGGAATATCCTCAGCCACAGGATTGTCTTCAGTTTCAGGATGTCCTTGGCGCTTGATTGTCCCCAGCCCCGGGATGTCCTCAACCCCAGGGATGTCCCCAGCCCAGGGATTGTCCGCAGCCCTGGGATGTCCCCTCCCTCTCAGTGACATGGATGCCAGGACAGGAACAGTGCCAAAGTTGTGACACCAGCCCGTGTTGTCCTTATTTTGTGCAACCTCTATAACTAATTAACTAATAACTCACTGTCTATAGGTAACTTGAGTTCCCACAGTGTTCCTGGCACTTAAAGACATAAGACACCTTTTACCTGCAGAATGTGCATCCCAGTCTCATTGGATTTGGCTCATTCAGTTTAATGTTAAAAATATGGTTTTGGAAGGGAACAACGGGTTTTTGTCAGCTCAGGAAACTCTGTGGGATGGAGGGACCCCACGATGTGGCTGCTGCAGGCCGTGTCAGTTTCCCTTATCAAGAAGACAATATCCCAAAATTGTCCCTGTTTCCACGGCAAACGCTCTGTTCCCAACCAGATCAACGGCCAGTTAGAGCAACTCTACACAGCACAACTCCTGTCTCCAAAATTCTGCTCATTAAGAGCTGGAAATTGATAAGTAAGAGCCATTGGAGCAACTAAAACCTTTGGTATCTCTGTGGGGTGCCAGGAAACAAAGGACATGGCAGATTTTGCTTGGATTTTAGGGTGGTGTTGGATTTGGGTTGGCTATTGCAAGGCAGCATGTGGGGTGTTGGTGTTCTCTCCTTGCCCAAAATCCCAGTTCTTTTCATGGATAAAATGACAGGGAGACACCTGAGCAGCTTCGAGAGGATAATCCTGACTTGGCTGTGCTTTCTCTTCCAGCCAAATTCCTCAAAGATGGATATAGAAGACTGTAATGGACGATCGTACATATCTGGTAAGTCCAAGCTTGATTTTTCTCGGCTGTTTTGTGTTGGTTTTGGATGCTCAGCATCCTCCTGCCCTGTGCTCTGTGGTTTTGCCTGAGGCCATTCCATCACAGCCTGAGGAACAGTGCTGGGAACATCAGTTTCATTAAGTATTCGAGAAAGGTTAATTTCCATAGGGTAATAAAATTCTCAGCTCTGAGGTGGAGCCTGGGAAGTTCACGTTGAAGTTTGTCCTTGTGCCTTCACCTTCCAATCTGGTGGGTGTTGGTAGGTGACATTCCCAAACTTTGTTTTACACTGAAAGGAAAATGTTCTGTCCCACTCTCTGGGATACCGAGTGCACCCAGAGACCTCCAATCACAGGTGATCCCACTGTGCCCTGTGCCCACCCAACCCAGGCCAAGTTCCAGGTGTAAAGCCATGGAATATCCTTGGGAAGAGGGGCAGGAGGTGCGGGGCTCACCTGTGTAAGTGCTGGAAGCACTGGGTCCCAGAGCACTCTGTAACCAGTGAGGTCTCTGTGCTGGAGGCCACAGCCCAGCTTCAGAGGGGATCCCAGGGAATCCAGGGGATTTAGATGATCCTGCAGAAACTGGGATGAGCAGTGGGCGAAAGGTGGTTAGGTGGGATTTGACCTTATCTCCAGGGAACTGGTATTTGAAGAGTGAGAACTCCTCAGTTTGTCCATCCTTGCTCAGGATTAGAGTAAGAGCTTGTGGAGATTTAGAGGTGGCCAAACTTTCACAGTGACTGAAACCTTCCTGGAGAGGCAGGAATCTATGTGGGAGCCAGGAGGAGCCAGGATGAATGGCACAGAAGGGATGGAGGTCAGGAGTTGGAGGCATTGGAAGGAGTGAGGATGGAGACCTCATCTCCCTTGGTGCAACCTCTCCATCCTTCCTGGTTTCCAGCTTTTGGAGCTGGAAGTCGTGGGTGTTGGACATTTGAGCAGGTCCTGGAGTTGGGAGGGAAAGGGAACAGTTGAAGTTCCCGTTGGTCATGAGCAAAGGACTGAAAATCCAGAAATTCTGTGAGCAAGAAATATTCCATCTGCTTGGATCCTTCACAGGAAAACAAGACAGTTCTGAACCAGTTCTGGTAGAGGGAGAGTTATTACAGAGGGGGTGGTAGCAAGGGGGAGCTGAAGAAAGGACCTCTTCATGCTCCTCAAGCTCTAAATCCTGTGAATGTTCATCTCCCAGAAAAGGCCTTTGGATTGTGCTGATAATGGCTTTTGTAGCATTTTGTGTCATTCCTGCCTATGGGAGCTGAACCCCTCGGTCCATCCCAGGTCCATCCTTCTCCACCTGAGCCCCTCAGTCCATCCTGCTGTAGGGATCATGTCCTTGTCCCCAGCCGAGGACCCCCTGTGCAGGCAGGATGGGATCCGATCCCTGTCCCACCATGGTTTCATGAGGAATTCCGCCCTCCCTTGCTCCGTTCTCTCCCATCAGAGGCTGTTGGAAGATGAGGGATGTTTCCAGGGCATCCCTCACAGCCCCACTCCCCAAAACAGCCCAGATCCCTTCCCTTTTCCTCCCTTTTTTCAGGTGCCATGACCTAAGAGCAGGATAACCTCTCCCACTTCCATGGGTAACTGGGAAAACGGGGCTCCAGGCAGGCAAACCATCTCTTTCCTGACACTCAGGTTTCCATTTGTTTTTTTAGAACTACTGAAATGTGACCCCAAAACTTCCTGAAATCGCAAGTCTGAGCAGTTTTCTGAGAAGGAAATTGCTGAGGGACTGTCGGGACCAGGCGCTGGTTGCTCCCAGGGGTGGGAATGCAGCCTGCCCACATTCCCAGGGCTCCAAGCCCTTACCAGGGGTCCCGGTGCCAAACCTGCTGCTGCACCGGGGGAAAAATCCTGTTCAATGTGTGTGGGATTTTCCAGAGGGGGCATCTGGCAGCGATCCCTCCTTAGGAGGCTTTGTCCTGCCCTGATCCTGGTTTCAGGGCAGACTGGGCACCAGGGATCAGCTCGGTGGTGTTTCCAGTCAGGAGGAGACTGGTGATCCTTTGGGATCAGAAGGATCCTTTGGGATCTGCAGGACGAAGCTGGCTGGCAGAGGAGCAGAGCTTAGAGCTGACACCAGATCCTGCCTTTGTGCTTGAAGGGAATGAGGAAAAATTCCTTTTTTTTCAACTTAATGTTTAACTTCCATTCGACTTTGGGGATTTTAACCTCTCTCCAGAGCCCAGCAGTCACTGGGATCAGGGAGTAAAGCACAGCAAGGTCCTTCCTGCTGTCAGCATCACCTAGATGCTTTGCCAGTGAGCCCCAATCTCATCCTCAGGGATAAACCTGGGGCCATGAGGGTCTTTTTTTGTGGGATGGGAAGTGCATGCCAAGGTAAACTCAAAAATTCTTTGCAGCTCCAGCACAAAGCTGCAGCCATGGCCATTCATGGACAGGGTGTGTGTGGGGAAGGAGTGAAGTGACAGTTTTTGAGCTCTAGGTCCCAACAGTCCGGAACCTGCAGGAGGTCCACGCTAGCCCCTTTGGCTCCTTTGCTAGACCTGTGGATTGAGTGGCAATGGCAGAGGGTCAGAGCCCAACTGAGCCATCCTTGGCTGTAGGCTGAGCTTGGGGATGATACATTTCTCCCTCTGCTCATCCCAATATTTGGGATCTTGTGCCTGGCTGCTGAGCCACTCACACATCCCATATCCACATCCCCATCCCCTTCCCTCTCCCTCCTCTCCGTGCCCCTCGCAGCCCCGGTTCCCGCTCGCCGGTGCCTCCTGACTGTAAAATGACAGACGTTTCCCTCGCTTCCAGGAATCTGCTCTTCCTGGAAGGTGAGTGGCTGCGTGCGCCCTGCCAGCGACGCAGACATGCACACGCAGCCCGGAATCCAGCGCTGTTTCCAAGGAGTTGGATGTGATAACACTCCAGGGTATCTCCAGCAAGGTACAATAATGCGACTTAAATGGGAGCGAGGGGCGGGAGGATCCGGAAATAACTCGGGGATGTCTCCGCTTAGTGTGTGTGGAGAAGGGATGCAGGAGCCGCGCTGGGCTCCAGGCAGTTCAGGGGTGCTGGAATTCCCTGTGCCATCAGGGAGGAGATGGGGGGAAAGGCCTGAGCCCCCCTGAGTGCAAATCGTGGCGAGGTGGGCTCAGGACGCAGGTCCAAAACCACCTGAGAGGCTCCATCTTCCCCCCTGCAGAGGGTTTTTGGCCCCAGGATGCGCCCCAGACTGGGTCTGGAGGGGGATTTAGGTGTGTCTGGAATTCCCTGTGCCAGCAGGGAGGAGAGGGTGGGGAAGACCTGACCCGCCCCTGAGTACAGATCAGAGTGAGGTGGGCTCAGGACACAGCACTAAGACCCTCCGAGAGAGTTGGTCTCACCCCACACAGAAGGATTTGAGCTCTGCGTATGTCTTCAGAGTAGCCAGAAATCCTGGACCAGCTCTGGGAAGGGGCTTAGGGGTGCTGGAATGCGGGGATTCATTCTCCCTGGGCATCAACAGCCTTCTCTGCTGTGGCTCAGAGGCTATGCCAGGCTCGGAGTCACTGGCAGCAGCTCTCCAACCTCTACAGAGCAGGGGCAGAGGAGAAGGAAGGGTGTTCCAGGTCTGTCCCACTGTCATTCCAGGAGGGAAAGAACCTTTAAATCCCACCTCAGGGAGTTGAGGCTGCTGCTGGGTGTCCCAGGCACTTCCCATGAGCAATTCCCATGCTCAGTGAGGCTGATGAGTTCAGCCTCCCAATAGTCAGCAGACAATGGGACAAACCAGGCTCGGGGAACGTGGAGAGGAGAGTTTTCCAGCTGCCAGTGTTTAGAAATAACATTCCCAGCTGTGCTAAAGGAGCTGCTGCACTTTCCATCATGAAACTCCACTGTTCCCGCGGCATCACCCGTCTCTGAGGCTGGGGGGGGGCACCAGGGATTTCTGGGATTGCCGGAACAGAAACTTGGTAGCCCCTGAAGGGGAAAAACTGAGGGGATCTGTGGACAGCTGTGTCAGGGAATTCATAAATTCATGCGCTGGTGGGAGTGGAGAAGGGCCCGTGTCTAAGGGTTGGTCTGGGGAGGGATTGGCTTCCCAGAGATGTGAGTGTCTGCTTGGGAATTGTCGTGGAGGGGGATCCTGGTGCTTAGTGAAGGGACAGGTCCTGCACAGGTCATTGACACGGGGGTTGATGCTTGGAGGGCGGGCTGGACTCGTCCCCCCTTGGATGGACACCTTGGCACTGCTGTCAGCTCCAGGGGTTTGGGAAGCTCCCAGCTGGAGGACTGGAACCCGGAATGCACCCAACTGTCTAATACCATGGGAGTAAATCCCTGTCTTCCAACCCCTTCCCAAAGCCGAGGGGCCAGGCAGGGGGCTTGGCAGGGGGATTCCCACCAACCATCGCTTATTCGTGTTTCCATCCTCCCAAAGGCAGTGGGGATTCCTCCCTGGAGAAGGAATTCACCTCGGCAATCGTGGGACCCACAGTGAGCACCCCCAACAGCCAGCACTCATCCCCGAGCCGCTCCCTCAGCGGTGAGTATCTGAACCGGGTGTTCCCAATCCCTGCACTCTGCCAGGAATTTTGACTTCCCACTGTGACAGATTTCACTCTGAGTCTCACTCTTTGTTTTCCAAACGAAGAGGATAAACCCGGCTTTGGGCTCCTCCTGGAGCAGCTGCCGGGTCCCTGATCCCAAGCACTGATCCTGGGCACTGGCTGCTGCTGAGCCACGGATTGCAGAAAAAAACAATGTTTGAGGGGTGGAAAAATCCTCAGCTGCAGGTTGAGGATTTAGAGTCTTTCCTTGTGGTCCTGAGTTCCACCTTCATGTTGTAGAATCTTGTTGCAGACTGTGAAGGATCACAGCTCTGAGGGGCCACAGAGCTGTGGGTTTCTTTGGAATAAGTCATATTTTAAATCCATCGGGATGGCAGTGTGGGAAATGAGGAGCTGCACCGCTTCCTCACGTGTGGGAACCGGGGCGGGTCAGAGCAGCTCACAGAGCAGAACTTGGCCTCAACAGGAATGAGGCGGTTGGGAAGTTATTTGTGTCACTGCAGTGGATTCCGAGAGGTCCTGGGATCCTTTGGGAACACCGGGAATGCCACAGAGTGCTGGAAGCAGCTCCTGGCCAGGCTGTTGTGTCTCTCTCTGAGTGCCATCAGCTGATCTGACACCCGACAGGGATCTGGAAATGGGATTAGTGTGGGAATCTTCTCTCCACATTGTGAAATGCTCCATGTCCTTCCCTGTATGCTCTGGAAATCTCTGTTTTTCAGTTAAAATCAACAAAACTGCTGTTCAGGTTCTGTGTAAGAGCCTCCCCCAGTCTCCAGGCTGTGGCTCCATCCTGCACACTCACATTGTTCTCCCAGTAGTTGCAATCCGACAGTTGCTCCATCTGTACAAGATGAAACCAACCAGCTCCAAAACACTTGGCCCTGCTCGATCTTCCCTCTCTCCCACTTCCAGCTGTCATTGCACGTCGCTTTTCCCTGGCAGAGGAACTCCTCATCATTTATCCAGTGAGGTCGTGGCGTTTGAAGGTTGTTCTTCCTGAACTGGGATAAAATAAACCCCAAACACCATGATTTTGGGAGTGATAATGTTCAAAACTTGCTCTGCCATTTTTTATTCTTATTACTCATTATTTATCTTATATTTGTGCTCTAAAGCACATGGAAGCTGCTCACAGAGACACGATCTTGGTGTTCCCATGGGATAATGTGGCATTTTTGCTCGCTCGGAAACTGAAGGAATATTGAACATGTGGAAAATCCCGATCCCTTCCCCTTTAACAGCAGGACATGGGTGATGGCATTGCCTCTGATCTGACTTGACTTCACAGCTGGTTCATCCGGTGAGCACTGTGCCCAGAGGAGCAGGAATATTATATAACCTGTTCCGCCGGCAGAGACTTCTCCTGGACTCCGCGTTGGATCTGAAAGGAGAATTACAGAACAATACTTGGCCTCTCTTCTATGCCCAGGAAAAAAATTAGTCCCCAGGGGAATGGGAGAGAAAAAAACCCCAACAAAATCCAACCACAAACATCAACTCATCTCGGCAGCTCCAGCATGGAGCGAGGAGCTTTTCACTCCGTGTTTGTGCACGGAGGCAGCTCCTGGTGCTCCCAGGAGAGCACAGTGGCACCAGATAAAGTCCTGTTCCCCCCAGGAATGCCCCAGCTGCAGCCTCCTCCCGGCCTCCTCCTGGCCAGGGGCTCAGCAAGCGGCTGGGACCCCCAGGACTGTGGGATGCGTTGCCTGGAGCCCCTCAGGGAAGCAGTATTGTCTGTGCTGTTAGGATCCAGGGAGGGAAGGAGCCAGAGCCAGAATTCCTGGGCTCTTCACCCGCCAATAAACCTCACGCAGTCTCGGATGAATCACTTCCATGCTGCTGCTCCTCGTTAATCCCCACTTGCAGGGCTGTACCTGGCTCCGGAGAAGAGCCTGAGTGGGGAAGAGGATGAGAAGCTGGCCTGGCTCCTCAGGCACCGTGTGCCCACCATTCCTTGGGGTCTCCCAGGACTGGGACCATCCTGCTCCACCATCTCTGCCCTCCGGTGTTCACGTGTCCGCCTTGCCTGGTAAGCGACCCATCACCTTCCTGCTCACCAGGAAAAGTCATCCCTGCCTCACCTGATGCCAGAGTTTATCCAGACCCCCCCAGCTTTTAAAAGAACCTCTGGATGGTTCCGACCCGGGATGTTTCCAAGGTTTTCTTGAGTCCCCTCAGCCGGTCCCATGGGCATCCCCGGGCTGTGGATGAGAATTCATGCTCTCCCAAGGAGCTGAAACCCCCTGAGGGTCACGTCAGCTCCAGATTTGGGAACCAGTGGGAATTTTGTGGTTGTGCTCCAACTCTCCATTCTCCATAAGGCAGCTCAGACTCCACCAGCTTCTGCTCCCAGGGAAGCAACCTCTCCTTGAGTGTGCAACGCTCCATCCTTCCAGCTCCATGGTTCCCCTCTTAAGGGATTGGGAAGAGCTTTCTGCTTTAGATGGAAGAAATAAGAATCTGATCCTTAGAGAGATTCTGGAAATATTTAGCTGAAGCCCTTGGGCTCAGTCCTTGTGAGTGACCTGGATTCCACTTCGCTCCATCATCATCCTCCTCCAGCCTGCCAGGACCAGCAGTGAGAGCAGGTTGCGAGTGCCATCAGCTAAGGAGCCTCCCCAGGGAATTCCCCCTTGCTCCCAGCCGTTGGTGTTGGCTTTAAATGGGAGGAAACTTCCCAGTTTGATAATTTCAAGAGCACATCTCCAAACCAGTGTCTTTTCCCCATGGGTGTCCTGGCAGTTCTCCATCAGGCAGAGGGTACAGCGGCATGGCGAGCTGGGACAACCACTTGGATACCTGGCTGAGGGAGGAAGCATGCAGGATCTGGGTGGACAAGTTCATCAGGAAGGAGGAGAGGAAGAGTTTCCCTCCTGTCCTTCCCGCTCTGGCTCCCTGGCAGCAAGGGAGTGGAGTGGTCGTGGTTGTCTCATTGTCTCGGGAGTGTTTGATTTGTGGCATTCCACAGATCATTAGAGCAGCTGAGAATGTAGGTCAGGACTGGTGCATTCCCTCAATCCTGGTGCTGCAGAAGGAGGGAAGGGTGGTGGCGAGAAGGGAAGTCTGGGGGCTCTGCTGTGGTGGTGAGACCCCTCCCTGTGGTGTCCCTCTGGTGTCCATCGGGTGAGCTTATCCTGCACAGCTCCACCAGCTCCTGTTCTAGGATACAAATGCTCCCAGCAGTCACCAGCCCTCAGCTGCGGGACATTTCCTGCATCCCCGACAATGGTCACATCCCCTTCTTGAGTCTCACACAATCTTTCCAGGGGGTTTTCATGGCTGTCTCCTCTGTGCTTGGGCCCCATTCTCTTCACAGGATGAGAGAAAGGAAAGAGGCCAAACTTCCCAGGTAGCATCTCCTGCTCAATTCTTTTTTCCTGCCGTTGGATCATTGATGGATCCCAAAGGCGAAAGGTGTGGGTGAAGCCATGGCTCTTTGAGCCTTTACTGATTCTGAGACTCAGGATTCGGTGTCTTCGCTTCCCCTTGAATCCAGGGAATTAAATGTCTTTTTCCTCAGGATGTGAGTGGTAATTCCCAGGTGTGCAGACCTTGGACCACCTCGCATGATCCATGTTGGATCTGTTCTTGAGTAGTCAACAAAATCAGGAGATGCAGATTCGTCACAAATAAATCACTGAACACATCAGTGTCTCTTTTAGGAGTAATTCCCACTCAAACTGTGGGAATTCTTTAACGCTGGAGTTTTTTCCTGCTCTGACTGTGTCCCATCCTTTCTTCCTCCCCACAGCAAACTCCATCAAGGTGGAGATGTACAGCGATGAGGAATCCAGCCGGCTGCTGTCACAGGACGACCGGATGCTGGAGAAGGAGGACAGTGTCATCGTGGAGGACTCGCTCTCGGAGCCCCTGGGCTACTGCGATGGGACGGGCCCAGAGCCGCACTCTCCTGGGGGAATCCGACTTCCCAACGGGAAGCTGAAATGTGACATCTGTGGAATGGTTTGCATCGGCCCCAACGTGCTCATGGTGCACAAGCGCAGCCACACCGGTAAGACCTGGGGCTGGGCGGGCTCCAGTGACCTGGGCATGTTGGCTGGTGGCCCCAGATGCTGTGGGAAAGGGAGAGCAGGTCCAGTTGCTAACCCCAGGGATTGAATCATGGAATCCCAGGAGAATTTGAGTTGTGATGAACCTTAAGGATCAATCTTGTTCCACCCCCTGCCATGGGCAAAGGCACCTTACACTAGACCAGGTTGCTCCACGCCCTGTCCAGCGTGGCCTTGGACACTTCTGGGGATGGGGCATCCTCTGGGAAATCCGTTCCGGTGCCTCACCACCCATACAGGGAGGAATTTCTTCACAATATGCCACCTAACCATACTCTTTTGCTGGGGGTGGTGGACAGAAGGTGCTGGTGAGGAAAAGTCTAGGAAAGTGCCAGTCTTTCCACATCACCATCCCTGCTTCAGGGTCCCTCCCTGAGTTGGGGCCACATACGGATCACTGCATGGGTGGCTGACCCAGGGCTTTCCAACTCATAGAAACCTGTGGATGCTTCCTCTCTCCAGCTCTGTTAACTCAGGAAATGCTTCTCAGCAGGAGTTTCACCCACTGCTCTGGTTTTTCAGGAGAAAGGCCATTCCACTGCAACCAGTGCGGAGCCTCTTTCACTCAGAAGGGAAACCTCCTGCGCCACATCAAGCTGCACTCGGGCGAGAAGCCCTTCAAATGTCCCTTCTGCAACTACGCCTGTCGCAGGCGGGACGCGCTCACTGGCCACCTCCGCACACATTCTGGTGGGTCCCGAGGGCTGGGGTGTCAGGATGGGAACAGGAGGCAGGGAGGGAATATGCAAGGATGGTACAAAACCAGGGATTTGGGCTGAAAAATCACTGAGGTTGGAAAGGACC
>WEIV01032342.1:0-17025 GCA_013390005.1 Calyptomena viridis | reverse complement strand
CCTGAGGGTTCGAAGGAGGCTCAGCGACGACGCGCGATTTCAACGCGCGCTTTGACCCTGTGTTCTAAATGCGTGTTTTAAATCCACGCGCCGCCGTGGTTTTATTGTCACGCCTACAGCCCCTTCCTAGGCTTCGCGCGGAGCGCGGGTGCCGCTGCTCGGTCGCCACGGGAGGCGCTCAGGGGCCGCCCGGGGGCCCCACACGGCCGTGCAATGTCTGTGCCCGGTCCTCGGCTCCTGCTTCAGCACGGGATGGGCTTGAAGGTTTTCTGGGTGTTCTCCATCAGGACAAGGTCGTACCGACACAGTTGGGGTCTGTGGGAAAACACGGGCCAAAAGTGAAAAAACGTTGGGTTTTTTTCTGTCCTTCACCAGTCGAGTCTTCCCATGTGCTGGAGGCTTACTTAAAATGTTCTCAAGAGAACTGGCTCTAAGTCCACCTAAAGAGAGGTTGGCTTTAAGCCTTATGGAGGCCAGGGATACCTTGAGCATTTTTCCGTTCTGTTCTACATTATCTTTTGCTTGTGGAAAAAAACACAAAACCCCCCAGTGAGCACTGGCTGCAGAGTCCATGGTTCCCTTTAAGCCAGGCCACACCTGTGTGTCCATCAAGCAAGGTGGTCCAGCTCACCTGGCTGGTCTTGGTGCTTCCCTGCTCCCAGCATGAGGAATTCTGCTGCTCTGAGCTGGGACCAGGCATTGATCCGGCCTGGAGCTAATCCAGCCAAAAAACGGGAAATACTTAAGCTTTCACCCCGGGGCATGTGAGCATTAGCCCTGGAACAAGGGAGGAGAGAGGGCAGAACATCCCTCTCCAGGGCTGATAACTAAATGTGTTAAAAGTCCTGAACGTTTTTGCTTCACCTTCCTCACTCTCTGATACACAACCCTGGTTTTAACCCAAATTTAAAGCATAGTGTGGCTTGATGTGGCTTGATGTCCACAACCTGTCCTTGCATGATGTCGGCCTAAGAGATTCTGAGCTGAGCTCGGGCAGAAATTCCATCCTCCAAAGGTGCCCTAGGAATTAGGGAAGCTTAAGGGTAGGACTGCAGAGCAGACAGAGGTTAATGTAGTGACTGAAGCTGCTGAAGAAATCTCATCAGCTGTGAGCTCATGATGTTGCGGCAGCAGTCAGGGTTTTGGGGCAGAGCAGCCAGCAGCTGGAATTCCAGGAGTAAATTAATCTCCCATCTTGACTGGCCATAGAAATTGACTGGGATATAAAATGTGTGTTTGTGGCTAGAGATCTGTGCTTCCCTCAGAGCTGCATTTCCCTTCAGCCCAGAGTTCAGGCCTGGGCAGCTTCTCAAAGGTCATTTTTCTGACCAAAGTTTAAGATGTCAGACCATATCAGAGTTACAACACAAGTAACATATTTTCAGTACAATAAAACAGCCTCTGTAGGTAATTAATACCTTAAAGTATGTATTCAGCTGCAGGAATCTACTAAAGCTGGAATTTGTACACAAGGTGTATGAGAATTATTAAATGTGAAATAAATCTAATTCTTCTGCACAAACTCAGCCAGGCCAGGAATCTGGGAGGTTCATTTACTTCTGTCTAGTCTGCAACAACAGAAATGGTTTGTTTGTAAAGCTCTGCTCACCTTTCTGGGTTTGTGAGTGACTCAAACCTCATTTGGAGAATCCTGAGTTTGAATTTGGGGCCAATGACAGATCCTGTGGAAAATGTCAAGGAAATTCTCTCTATGTTTTCCAGATCCTGGTCGAATCCAATGAGCAAAGTGATTTGGTTGTACTGCTGGAAGGTGGCAGCTTCTCTAAAGGTAAAGCAGACAAGAGTGTCAGAGAGTCACCGAGGGAATAGCACCAGGTTTAACATATTCAGTGTAACATTACAAACAGAGCTGGGGGAGGAGGGCAGAACCTGTGATTAGTTTCTGATTTACACAAGGTGGGTGTGGATTCAGGTCTCCAGGTGTGAACCTGCTCAGCTACATCTGCACTGAGTTATTTGGGGTGGGAGTGGGGACACAGAGGTCTGATGCTGTTTGTCCCAAACCAGAATTCTCACTGTGATTCTGCTTTGATCGTGAGTGGACCAAACCCAAGTGGTGTCTCTGCAGACCTGAACATTGAGTCACTTGGAGGAGGGCATGGAATCTGCACTGCTCTTGGTGTGGGAGCAATGCTGATTGCCAGTGCAAGTAGATCCCAGATATGGCTGAGGGAATATGCAGTTAGAGATACCTGGGAAAACTAGTTGAGCAGGATTGTTTGGCTGAAGTGTGTTTAGATCAAGCAGGAATTTGCATGCTTTATAAATATCAGTCATTAATTTGCCTCTCCGAAGAGAATGAGTTGATTTGGATGTGAGATATTCAAGCCCACTTGGGCTGACTTGGGCACTGGGAGCAGGAACAGAACACTCCCTGGAAGGGGAAGGAAAGAGGGAGAGATGTTTTTCCTTCTGTTTTAATGGAAACCTAGGACAGCTGTGCCTCTGCTGAGGTTGTCCAATTCAGTCCTTAAGAGGAATGAGAAGGGCCCAGACCAAAGGGCTGTGTGTGCTGGGGGGAGGCTGTGGAAACTCCATAGGGCCGGGAATCCCATAGGCACGTGCAGGTATCAGCAGAGGAATGGAGGAGGAGGTGTCACCTCCTCCCAGCTGCACTTGTTCCATTTACACATCATCAGATCAGTAAGACTTACGGATTAACTTTGGATTCCACCTTCTTCCCAGTCTCATCAGCTAGTACAATGTTGAATGTGCCTCTCCTGGTGTCTTTGTTCCACGTGATAATATCCACAAAGTAGTGATAAACTGAGGGGAAAAGAGGGAACAAGTGTGGTTACATCTGGCAGGCTCACTCTGCTGTCCAGGCTGTGTGCCTGTCTGGGAATGGAGCTGCAGGGGAAGGATGGACACAGCCCCTTCAATTTATCTCTAAAATCCCTTTTTCCTCCCTGCTGTCCATCTCCTTTTGCAGTGATTTTTTAACAAAAACGCTAAGAGGTGAAAGGAAAGCACTGCAGGAGGGGTTATCCATGCAGGATGGCCTCTCCGTATGGCTCTCAGCACACCTCATTTCACTCCCTGCCTTCCTCCTTCTCTTCCAAATTGCTGTTTCTTTCCCCTGTCCCCCTCTGAACCCCTCCATTTCTGTTCCCAGCATCTGTCATTTGTCATCTCTGTCATGGAGCAGAATTGTCTGTTCTTTGATCTGTAGGTCTGAATTCACTTGCTGACCAGCACTGGAGCTCAGGGCACAATCCCTGCCCATGCCTTCCTGTATTGCTGATCACAGGGATAAGGAGGAACCTCAGTGAAACCTTTTTTCCCTATGATTCTCCCCCTTTCCCTGTGCCTCCTGCTTTTCTCCAGGGTGGCTTTTTCACCCGTACAGCCTGCCTTTGTCTTTCACCATTCCCACACACCTCTTACTTCCACAAAAGAATGGTGTGTTGCTTTGAAACACAGTTTGAGAGCTTTTATATTTAATTTGCAAGTTCTCCACCAATTTCCTAGCACTGTAAGCAAGTTGGTGTGCAGATAAGGAATGTCATGGCAAACTGCAGATGGACACAATTCTATCCAGCAGCCCCTGGAGGCGTTTCTCAAATGCTGGCCATGACCTGACCATCTCTGCTTGGGTGCTGCTGAAGGAGGCAATGCACAAAGAAAAATCATCTCGGAAATCTCAGTCACTTACTGCAAAATGGCTCCTTGTCCGCTGTATCGAAAAACACACTTGTCACTGGATGGCTCTGTTGTGTTAAATAGCTTTTCCACTCATGGGCATAATAACCTGCAGGTGACAGTTGGAAAATGAAACCGAGTTACTGCACAGGTAGATGAGTAACTAAATGGCTGAAAATAAGCAAGTATTTAAGGAATAGTGTATTGCTTTGCCAGCTGCCAGGTCGCACCGTGACTCATCCTCCTGTACACTGCACACTTGGGACTAAAGGTGCCTGGTTACCTTTAAGTAAGTGTTCAGCACTTACTTCAAGGCTGGTCTTTTTCCACATCTGCTATCCAGGGTCAAGAAGGATTTCATTTTGCAGTGCAGAATGAAAACCATCCCCTTGGCTTTGCAAATTCCTTTCTGGAGGTGCCAGGTGTTTTAGCATCAACCTTTGAGAGCTGGCAGCCTGAAGCTGGGCTGGCACACTCAGCCTGGGACACCTCTCTGTGGGTCCAAAATCCCCTTTGTTCACCCCTCTGCCATTCCTTTTAGAGTACAGAGAGGTTTGTGGTGGTGGGAGTTTACTAGAAAATATTCTGTTTTAGTGGGAACATGTCCCTGTCTCTCAAACCCCACAACTAAAGGAGTTTAATTCATAGTTTCTGTGACTTTAGTGTAAAGATCACAGGTCTTGTTTTGGCTGTTCTGGTTCTGGATCCTTTACCTGTGAATTTGTGCTCTAGATCACAACATGTTGTGATGGTACAAAGAGCAACGAGGTTTCTCAGGTCTCTTTGAAATCAAGGAGAGACCTCAAAAACCGCAGTGGAAACAACTTACATGGCTTTGTAAAGGATAGACCAGCATTCCCTGGATCCTTACCTAGGATGGGGCAGGGCATAGGCCTGAAGGTTTGGCAGCTGGTACATTTGCCTTTCCTGTAATTCCTGTATGAGTCGCAGGGATATGCAGTGATGTTGCAGCTCTGTGTCAGGGATGACAGGAACAGGAAAACAGACCTCTGGTGGTCACATTTGAAATACTGCAATCCTGAATCATATACAGGGAAGAAATATTTCGTTAGCAATCCTCACTCATCAGGGAAACAGGATTAATGTCCACAGGACACACCAGTGGACAGGCTGTGACCAGTGTGAACCCAGTGGATTGCACTGGGGAGCACTGGGCTGTGGCAGAACAGTAAGTGGGTCCCAGCCTCCCCCTCTGAGTGCACTCAGCTCTGCCCATGTCTGCTTTGCTTTTCTTCTTGCCTTTTTGGGTTTAAACCCATATTTTTTCATATGGTTCCTGCAGTTGCAGAGGATCCAGCTATGGATCCAGTTCTGTCTCACGTGTTTTCCTCTCCTCTCTGAGCTCAGACCTGACAGCTGGATATTGCTTTTAGTTTGGCATGTGACCTTCCATTTCAGTGTAAAAAGCTTTTTAGAAAGACATAACTAATAAAATGAGTTGTTGCATGAGCAGCAAAATGAGTGAACCCTCGTTTCCTATGGATTTTTGGTTCAGGCTGGTCTCCTATTTAGATTCTCTTAGGTCAGATAAGGGTTGAGTTCACAATGCTGCCTTTTTTTCTGTGAGATATCGTCTTCCTTCAGCTTTCATCAAACCAGTTCAGCTGCCAGGCTGAAAGGAAAAAAGCTTTCTTTGGTTCAAAACTAGGGCTGTACCTTGCAGACTACTGTCAGTCACTGCCAGGGAAGGTGCAAGACTTGGGATAACTGCCTTCTGCATTCATCTTGAACCCATTTTCTGACTGCTAGTCCTTGGGCTTTTCTGTGTTCTAAGTAATTGAAAACAAAAAAATCCCATGGGTTTTCTGAACACAGTCAAAAAACAAAGGCACAAATCTACCTGATGACTTTTTGCACAGTGACAGAGGCACAGAAAGGCCACCCCAACTCTCACACCTGCCCGGTGCACATGAGCTGAACCCCCGTCACATCAGTTCTGGGAAGAGCTTGCTGCTGTGGCTTTCTCAGAATATGGGTTTCATGTATTTTCTAAGCAGTGCTGATGTTTCTCTGGCTTTCTCCTCCCTTTCTGATTGGAAACATCTCGTCAGGGTTTGTGAAGTTGAAGGCAGGATTAATTACCAGCAAATATTGTCAGTGGACAGCCTGGCTGGTCGGTCCCACCGTTGGGGTAGAAGTCGATGTGGCCTAGTGCTTCTCTGTAACCCAGTCCTGACAAAAGTGAATAAACACCAGGGCTCAGGGGAGGCAATATTAAACCATAAAATGCACAAGGGGAAGCATAACAACCTGACTGGAGAAAAATATTAGTTATTCAGCTCTAGGATGCCTGCTTGTGCAGCAATATTAATGTCATCCATCTGTTTAGGCAGTTGTGACCCAGCTGGGTCATTTTAGCAATGGTAACAAGGACCTAAAATAAGTCTGTGTGTGCAACTGTACAAAATTTGGGGGTTTGTGTCACTATGTGGAGGAGAGAAAAAGAGATGTGAAACCTGGGTATCACCGTGCTGCTAAGTCTGACTTCTTGGAAGGGCTGGGAGAAGCAAGGAGGTGGGGAAGCCAAGTGCTAAGGGTAGGGTGCCTTGGGAGCAGAGCAGAGGGCTGGCATCACATTGCTGGCCTTGCTTGTGGATCTGGGGAAGGAGATGGATGAGGAAGAGAGTCCAGATTCATCCTAGAGGAAGGTTTAGCTCAGGGGAGGTAGGATGGAGACTGGAAGCATCATGCTCTGGGTTGGGGATAACTGATCTGCTGTGCAAGGCACTGAGCTGTGGCACCAGCTTTGGAGGTGCTGCGTGTTCGGATACAGCCTGACCCCCATGGTGGGACTTAGTGTGGACTGTGTGCTGCAGGAGCTCCTCCACCAGTGCCCAAGTCCTGGTAATTCATGGGCCTTGAGGCTATAACTGCTATAATAAATAACTGCTATAATTCAGCAGCACGTTCTGGAATGCAAATAAACCAGCAGTTCCCAAGGGAGTGCTGAGGACAGCGTGGACAACACAGCACCCCCAGAGCCCTTCCAGCACCAGTGAAGGAGCCTGCTGTTCTGGGCCAGAGGAGCAAGGATCCTGGCAGTGCTTCCCACCAGCGCCCTGGCTTTCCCATGCTCCCTGTCAGTCCCTAGGTTTCCTTGTCCAGGTGCAGAGGAGGAATGTCACGTACCATCGGTGTCGGAGTGGATGACATCGACGAACTGTGCGTCGGTGGGATCCAGCCTCTCACTGGGTGCTGTTCCCCGGAACAAGGGGCCCGCTGGGTCCAGGCCTGCAACACAAAGCCATGAGCGTGGCCCCGCCTCGAGGGAAAAGGGCCGAGGGAGGAAGGCTCACCTGTGATTCTGCCGAGAGCACCACCAAACATCTGTCCCACAAAGCCAGAGATGTGCGCTCCCAGGCTCACTCCTACCATGTGCACCGAGTCAAGGGATGCTCCAGCAATCTAAGATTTAAAGGTACCATGGGCATGTATTTTAGGTGCATGAAAAGTATCAGGAGGAGGAATGTAAAGGCATCTCCCTACTTTTTCCCCATTTCCCCTTGGTGTGCTCCACTCTGTGTAAATATTCCCCCTTTGGCAGTCCCACAGTGCAGCCAGCATTCCTGTTTGAGGCCCATACCTGAGAGCTGTGATGAGAACAGTTCAGGCAGTGGCTATATTTTCCTGGGGCACTGTAGACAGGAACCATTCATGGGCCCCAGGAGTAAAACTCCAGTTGTCTCACATGCTGTTCCTGCAAGGAATTCGCAGACACCATGATCCTAATTATCCAGTGTCATCATTGCAAAGGTAACAGCTCAGAGGAGCTCAGAGGAGCTGTGAACTGTAGCTGATCCCCTTAAATTGACTTTTGAGCATACAGAAAGTTGAAGTAAAGTCCCTGTGTATGGGAAAATATGTCTGTAGAGTTTTGTACCCAAAAAATGTAGAGACTTTATAGTGTAAACCGAGTGTTGCAACAAAGTACCAAGTCCAAGGGTAGGATTTGGCACGGCAGTATAGCTGCAAAAATTAATGTATTCCTTTTTAGGAGTTTCTACTCTCAGACATCCTGCTGATTTCAAACACTTCCTTTGCGCCCTTTCCATACTGTGCCTTGATGACTATATCACAGTGTGAACATCCAACTTACCAACATTTCATCAATAAGTTTCTTCAGAATCGCAGCAACTCTTTTGCACTTGCTGGAAGCATAATTGTAGATGAGTGTTGTTGCCCCCTGGTTCCAGTCCACAAGGATGACGTTCATGTCCTCTACAGAAAGCAAGAGATGCACCAGGTCGGGGATCCAGACTGGGGCAGAGCCTGTGAGTCGGTACCCGTGGACGATGAAGGTGGTTTTCTTGGTCACATTTAGGTACTTGGAGGCAGCTGAATGGAGCTCCTCGGCACAGGTTGGGTTCTGCCGGGTGTAGAGAAGCAGCTTCACTTTCAGGTCTGTTCCTATCAAAGCGTTTCCGAAGCCGAGGGCTGTGAATGCAGGACATGACTCCCCGGGATCTGAAAAGAGCACAGTGTGGCAATTGGGGTTCAGCACTGGTGCGTTTGCTTTCACATGCTGAGCCAGGGACATGTGTTGGCTGAGCCAGGGCTGCTTCTCTCCTTTCTCATGTTCATGACTCCAATTACCTCGGAACGTAGGTTTTCTTGCCATGTTGGAGCAAAAGCATCAAGTGTACCTTCTCGGAGCAGCATTCCCTGACACACCACACTCCTGCTTCCACTGGCAGTTGGGACAGGGCATGGCCTCTCTCCAGAAATCCCGGCAGTGTGAGGGAGGTTTCAGGGGCTGACAACTGGGATAGTTTTTGTGTTGGTTTGAGAGCACAGCCAGGTGCTCTGGACAGGTTCGAGGGTAAACAGGTTGGTTTGTCTGTCCAGCCTGGAGCTGCCAAGCTGCAGAAGATCTTGCTGTGTGAGGGGCAGCTCAGTGCTTTGTTTGTATGTGCAGATGCAGCTGCTATTCCTGACTGCAAAATGGGCACCCTTGGACTGTGTTAGATGTCACTGATCATGCTTTGTACACAGCTGAAGAGTAAGTGAATTTGTTGTAAGTGCTGCTCTATGTCTAGATGGTCTGTGCTGTTGGAAAGCCTGTCTTTGTTCCCTGCTTTTCCAGCAGAGCACCAGCTGAGCCTTCGGAGCCCAATACAATCTCCAACAGGGCACTGGCAGGGAATGGAATAACTGTCTCCAGACAGACACTGCTCCTGAAGGCCCGCCCAGGTTTAGTAGCCTCTTCTTGGCTCACAATCCTTTCCCCCAAATCCTCTTAATCTTAATGAAGGACCTTGTGGGGGAGTGTGACTCTCTCATGCACATGCCCTGGGCTGCAATAATTGTTCAGGCTGCAGTTCCTAGAGGAATCTTCCTGATTTTTGTTGCTTAAAGGGCTGTGCAATAGGTAGGAGGGCCTAGAAAACCTGCTAATTGTAAGCTAATTGTGCTCTAGCAATTCTGCATTTTAACTTCTGAATGATGAAACTCTCACAGTTTCTATGAGCAACTTTCCCTTTTCTCCTCCTTTGGAAATCAGGAGCATGAGAGTGATATAAATGCTGTGTGCCCAGCACATAAAACAATCTGCTCAGTTGCCATAGTTCTGCTAATTACTTTGGAGAAGCCCCAGGAGCTCCAGAAATAAAAGTTAATAGGCTAAAAGGATGTTGCAGTTAAGTCCAATTGAATATTTTAAATTGCTACCATAAATTTTAACATCTGAAATCCATGGAATCCTTCCTGTATAAAGGCTGTGGTACCATATGGATAGTGGGACAGGAGTGGTGGAAAATGATCCCTCAGCCAGGCCCAGTGAACAGGAGGTGAAACCAGGAGCTTCTGAATGGAGGGTGTTCTGCCTCTGTAAGGCTTTGACCAGGGCTCCCGAGAGGAAAGGTGACCTGATGTCTGTCCCCTGGCCAGCCTGCTCTCACCTCAGTCTTACAGTGCCAAGATGCTCCACGGAAACAGCATTAAGAGTTCTCCCACGACACTGCTCTTGTGGAGATCTCAGAGTCACTGGCAGAGAAAAGTGAACATTTTTGCTGATCTACAGCAGCTCACACAGTGAGACTCAGTGACTGTCCTCTAGGTGCTACTGCAGCATAAAAAATACAGCTGTCTTTGTCTTACTAATAACTAGGCATTGTTTTAGTTATTGGATAGCAGTATTATGTGGTGTTGTTAATCATCTTTACCACCACTGAAACTGTAGTAATACAGGCCAGAAGTGCCAGGCAAGAATTACTTCTCTGTGGTGGAAGATTGCACTGATTGCTTAATTTGCTTCTGTATCTCCTGCCCTGTGCTGAGACTTGCCCAGAGGAGCACTGTGTTTGTCATCAGAAAAGCCCAAACCTTCTGGTACAGAGGAGCTTTTAAAGAGCTGGTTGGCATTTGCTCATACTTGACACAGGGTCTGTTTAAAGGGCCTTGTTATATTTGCATCAGGTCTGTTAATTGGTTCTGTTTTGATTAACAAGATCAGATCAGTGCTAATAGGAGGAGAAAACCTGCCAGCTTCTCTTCTGGCACGTTGGTGCTCATCCCAGCCTCATCCTGACACACGAGGATGGCCAGTTATCCTGGCTTTGCTCTTCCTTCTGATGAGCACAGTGACTCCTACCCAAATTGCTGGAAGTGCCTTTGGAACTCCAAGATGATTGGGATAAGTGGCTTATTGAGATTAAGTCTCCAAGCAAATGAGTGAGGTGGAAACTTACACCGTGTCCAACGGACCACTGCCCTCCAGGAAAGGTGAATGGATGTGCCAATTAACCCAGCCTCCCATTAGCCTCATTTCCAGCCCTGCCTTGGCCATTAGCTTGCTAGACAGCCTCTGGCAATTCCCATTCTCCTTCTGCTCGGTTTTCTGATATGTAAAATAGGGGGCAAACACTAATTTGCTGGGCAAGGTGCTCTGATATCCCAGCACCTGTACCAGGGGGCATAGAAATATGTTAAATCCATGTACCTGCCAGGGAGCTGGACAACTTTGGTCTTGAGCTTGAGATGAGCCTCCAAGGTGCTATTGCAGCAGGAGAGGCATCTTCAGAATAATCTGGTTCTAAAGTTACATGGTATGTATGATCATAGAATCAGAAGGGACCTTAAGGGATCTCATTTCACCCCCTGCCATGGGCAGGGACACCTTCCACTATCCCAGGTTGCTCCAAGCCCTGTCCAGCCTGGCCTTGGACACTTCCAGGGATGGGGCAGCCAGAGCTTCACAACCATACTGTGAATCTCAGGAGCATTAGTGAAATATTCCATCACTTCTCCACAGAGTGTGCCCTCCACCTCTGAAACTGGTCCTCAATAGCTCCCTGGGTTTCTTCGGTGGCTTTTCACACAACTCTCTTTTCCCACTCCTTGTGACTACATTTCCTAAAGCTTATTAAACAAACTAAGCAAAACGTGACCCCGTGATTACTCCAGAGGACCCGATGAAATACAAGTTAGTATTTTTAAGATTCCTGGTGTTTTTAACCCTGTTTGTTTTCCCTACAAAGCAGAGAGCTGTAAGTTGACTTGCTCCCATGTGTACGCTAACACAAGGCAGTACATTTGTTTATTGTTACACAGGTTGATTCTTGTAGGGCTGTGAGGATATCAAATGGAGCTTACTGTTCATAAATGGTAATTCATCCTTCGCCTCTGTCGTACATGACACTCCTGAAAAGAAATCATTATTCTCTGAAGGCTTCCAATGACATTTTCAGTGTCGATGGTTGGTGCTTGTATAAGAGAAATGTTTGCAAAGGGAGGAAAAGATAATAAAAATACCTCTGGTTTTACATTTGCAAGTCTTAGAACTGACTACATCCATGTAACCAGCATATTTTACTTTGCCAAAATAGATAATGCTAGTGAGAAACCCTACACAGTAACTGTAATGCAGAGGGCAGATACATCCATGCTTCTCTAAAGTACAGAGAGTGTATTATATTTTACAAAAACATTCAAAACAAATGGTTGATTTCTTACCTGCTTTCACCTCATGCAAAAGGTAGATGAACACAACACACAGCCTCAGCATATGGGCTTCCACGTGGAGCTTCTACAGGAAAGAGATTTTAAGGATCCCACAATTTCTTTGGCATCTGTCTCCTGGCTCCGACAGCAATTTGCTCCCTTTTTTTTTCCTGCCAGTCACAGGAGGTGTGGTGAAAGGAGGAAGTTACCAGCCAAGAAATAAAGACCAATCTTTAGTTATACAACTAGTTAGTTGTACATATAGTTATACAATAAGCTTCTTCTTAAACAGGTGGGGCACCTTCTATTCTAGCAGGTTTCCTTAATTTAAATGTAGTTTGCCCTGCAGGGGAGATGACTAATCGAAGACACAAATGGGTTGGTATCACACTGTAAGCAGCAATTTCACTACATGTGTTGAAACTAAGGAAATTATTGCCTATTTGTCTTTTGCAGAGAATGTCAAGAGGATTGTAGGTGTCACTGCATGTCTGATAAGCATCTGGGCAGGGCCAGCACTTGGTTTCACTCTGCCTTTGGAGAGTTCAGGATGATCCCTAATTTCCCGTGTCCCTCCTGCTCTCTGGAGTCCCTTCTAACCCACAAACCCTGTCCCCCTCAGGCAGGACCATGTCGTGACAAAGGGAAGGTACTTGGAGGCACTCTGGCTCTCCACTGGGCTCCAAAGCAACTGCTGCCTTGGATGACTCTCATAGAACTGGCATTCCCACCACATTTTCTCACAGACCTGCTGGAGCCTCACAAATTCAGCTCTAATTCGACTAAGAAAGGCTTTTTCTTTCCTTGCTGGGTGGGAGGAAGAAGATGGCTGAGCAAAGACAACTGCCAGGGGGAGGAAAGGAAGTCTGAATTTGGAGCTAGAACATATAGTGGCAAAATTGGGAAGATGAAGGTGGTTGTAAAAGGGTGAGAGGAGGGGAAGAGAGAGCAGAGGTGGCTGCTGGATAGAAGCCTGATGTTTTCTTAGCAAATTTTTCTAACATAGGCCAGGGAAAGAGAATGTAGGGAGGATCAGAACTACCTCATTAAGCATAGGCTGTGGGTTTTTTCCCCCTGGTAATGATCCAGGGAGGAGCTGAGCTATTACAGCTCCCAGCTGCATAGCTGTTCTTTGGTCCATGCTGTACATACTAAGCTTTTTGACATTGCTAATTTTTGGGTCAATCCTTAATTCTTCCTGCTGGCTGTCTGCAGCTCGTTCTTGTCCAGACAAGCATGTGCTGCTCATCTGGTGCAGCCACGGATCACCCAGGAAAAGGCTGGGGTTTGTTATTTTGAAGAAGATAAATATTGAGAAAAGACACCAAAAAACTTGCGTGGAGCCTGGAAGCTCCAGGACAGTGCTTTTTCTGCTGCACTGGCAAAAGAACATAATTTAAACATTGTTTGCTTTCCAGTTCCTTTCCCACCTCCACCAGTAGTCCTAAACTCTGTCAAAATATTTTCTCCATAGCAAGAAGTTCTGCCAATGGTGAGACGGAATCAGTCCAACAGTGAAACATGAAGAGGAACAGAAGGCTTTTACCTGTTGTAAAAGACATCTGAAAATCAGAGATAAAATGAGAGAAATCAAGAGAGCCTTGCCTTTCTTCTCGGCACAAAAAAGGTAACAATTTGTTGCCTGAAGCTAAGCTCTACTTGTTTCTTTCCTTGGATTTCCATTTCCCTTCTGAGGTAGCGCATCCCAGCCACTCTCACTTCAGGAGGCTGGGACTGGCAGTACACTGGGACTGGCAGGCTCTTCCTTGGAACTTCCAATCATCTCTAAAAGACCATGATATTGAGTAACCACCATTTTAGCATGAATTAGACATTCCCAGGATGTCAGCCCTGGAAATGCTCTCCACCACCACCACAGATCCTGAGATGAGGAGTTCAAGTAAACACCTGTGTTTACAGGTTAATTCCAGCTCCTGGATCTGTTGGCCAACCTTTCACACCTGTCCCACACATCCTTCCTCAGCCACACACTGGTAGAGGATGGTAACAACTCACTCACAGCTATTGGGGTTTGTACACTGAACTCCAGACAATGATCCCACTGTGAGCTTTGAAATCAATAACAACTCGACACAGTAAGAATGACTTTTTAATCATTAGATCAGAATTGGCACCAACTTAAGAACAATTTAACAGAAAACATGAAATAAGTAAGAGAAACATTCTGCTCTTAGCTCTCAGGTGTCAGAGAGCCTCTGCTATTTCACACTCATCACAGAAGCATTTTAAACTGGTTGCTGGAATCCGAGTGTTTCAGAAATGTCGTTTCCTCCTTAGAGCAGCTTATGGCAACAGTGGTCAGCTGAAAAAATATTTTTATACTGCATTCATGCATCTGCTGCATGAAATCTCACTGATTCACTAGTTTCCCGTGGGTGGAACGTTTTCATGGAGATACTGGAGAGCCAAATCTGTCCACTTCATTTCTTGCTCTTTCACAGACTCGGTGGTGCCACCGTTGTCTTGCTCTGGCTCAGGGAGCTCATTCTGAGAACAAAACAGAGGTACAAATCATTGCACACCTAATACACTTCCTGAAAGCAGCAGGTTGTTAAGACTGCGTATGGATAAATACAAATATCCACAAACGAGACCAGAGGGTGCATCTGAACAATAAATATCATACATACTGATCCAAAATATTACTGAGCCCCGTTATGAACAATATTCTTTTCACATGAATATGGTGCTTAATCTGAAAGGTAAATTGGTTTTCCAGGACCCTGGGGCCTTGCTTACACTCAGACTGCACATGCAGTGAAGGAGAATATACAGCAAATGCAAAGTAAGTAAGTAACGGTACAATGCAATTATTCCAGTGCTTGTTTGCAATGTGCTGCTTCTGCTTGCCAAGAGTACAGATACTGCAGTTATTATAGCTGCTTTTAAGACAGCTGGTTCTGTAACACCTTCCTTTCCTATGGCAGGCGAGAAATCCTTCTTCTCTACATGCTGGACTCAGGTGTGACTGTGCTGGAGCAAGAGAAGTCAGAAGTCCCTACCAGGTGTGACGCAGAGCTGCTCATGGCATGGTAAGGAAGAGGAATAGTTCAGCAGAGATTTCATTTTCCTTCCTTCTGGTAGTTGTTCTCTGTGCTGCTGTATTGGTGTGGTCACACTGAATCCATGCTATTCTGCCAGATCTGTTTGGGCAGGAACTCTGAGTTCTGGATCTCTGGAAATCCCAGCATGATGTAACTAAAATGTTTCAGTTTTGAAAACAGTGTGTGATTCGAGCCCATTTGACTTCCCAGGAATCTCTCGAGTGAGCACTGGAGCAGATGCTCAGGATAGGCTCCAAACATTCTGTCTGCTCCTTTACAATGTCCCTGAGTAAGTCTCCTGTGAATTTGTGCTCGTTTTTCCACATGATCAGAGCCAATCCCATCCCTGGGGATCTTTATATCCACAGCCAGGCCTTTCTTTCTATTGTTAGTTGGTGGGGTTTCCTGCTCTGGGGCTGCCATCTGTATGGGACTGTAAGTAGCCCAAGAGATGGCTCTAAGGGAAGAAACAGTAATGTTTGGACTCAGGGTAGAGGCAAATGTCAGCAAGGAGCCAATTTATAACACTCAGCCTGCCTCATAAAGGTTATCCTGAGCAATAGGGGGTTTAGATTCTTTTATCTGACAATTACAGTTCTGCAGGATCCTTCCCTCAAGTCTTGGCAGGAAAATGTGTGTGCTGTATGTATAGATTTTGGAGTTGTGCAGCTGCTCCTTGTCCTCTCTGAAAAGCCAGTAGTGGAATGGCTTGAGCCATGTCACAATTTGGAAATGTCTCTGTGCTGAAAGAAACCAGCCCCCCGCGATCCCCACAACTGCTTTGTCAGTGCTAGCCAGGGTAAAGCCTGTGTACCAGAGAGAACAAGGAAAGGGAAAATCCTCAGCTACCTCTTGTTTCCCTGGAAGTTTCAGAATAGCTAAGGAAAGGTGTTAGTGTGGGAGATCCTGATGCTTCAACTCCGGGCTTTCTGGGATCAGCTTTTCCCTCCGCCATCCCTCTCCAGACTTGCAGCTGTGCAATCCTGGATCAAAGGACAGACCTGGGCACAGTGCTGCAGGTGCCAGTGTATTCACTGCTATCCTCCAACTGGCAACTGCAATGCTGGATCTGGAAAACACTGATTAGGAACATGTATGAAAAATTTTCAGCTTCTCTTAATGCAATTTCAGGAAGTGGAAATAAAGTGTAACAAAGACTGTGACTGTCAGTGTGAGACTGAACCTCCTTGTTCTCCAGATCAACTGGGAAACCACTTCGAACACCAGGAACAAGAAAAGGAAGCAGAAAGAAAGGATGATTCTATATCTGTCTGATGGCAAACCCAGAACAGTGCAACTGGTCAGGGGGAGACAGAAACATCCACATCCTCATCACACAGGACTGACTGGCATATAGTGCAAGGAAAGAGTCAGATCCATCCCAGGAAGCTTTTGTATAAATTAGCTGCCCCACAAGCAATACCCCGTGCTGATCCTTGGAAGGAGCTGTGACAACCACAGCAGCCTTAACTCAGATTGATAAGCAGCAATTCACCTACCAGAGGGATGGCCACGTCCTCGTACGGCAATTTATCTTCCCTCCACGCATCATCGATCAAATCCAGGATCCTGCCATCCCTCTGCACCTCGCTGTCCATGGTCACAGCAGGGAGGGCACCTAAACCTGGCACACAAAGCACAGCCTGTTCCTAACAACACCCCCAGGTCTTTAGTCCTGCTCCCGTTTTGATCTAACTCCTATTAAGCTTAAACTTTTAAGGAAAACCTACATTTTCATAATCCACTTAAAAGAGGGGTTATAACCACAGGAAAAGAACAGTGAATTGCAGATTGATACGCATCAGAGATTAAGTATATAAAACCTGACGGCTATTATTAGAGATTTACATGTATTTAGAAGTGTATTTTGAGTGAGCTTCAGCCCCCGCGCTGCCCTGTACCTCTGCCCAAGAACCCTTTGCTGCCTGTGACTCACCCACGGCTTCACGCGTCTGGCAGAGGCCCAACAAAGGCCCTCATGGCACCCACAACCCTGCCCGAACCTGAAGTTCAGGAAACCGGTGAAAGAATTAAAACAAGACCTGCCTCTCACCTCCAGCCACTCCGGGGTGTTTCACCGTACTCAGGGACTCCGCGCCAGGACGGGCGCGACTGCAAGTGTTTGTTTAACCAGGCCAGGCCTGGGGCTCGGCGGGCGCCTCCGCGCGTCCCAGCCCTGTGCGATCACAGCCCCGGGCGCCCCCTGTGTTCCCTCCGGTGCCCTCCCCGCGGTGTCCCCGCCCGTGTCCCTCCCGGTGTCCCACACTGTCCCCGCACTGTCCCCCCTGCCCTGCCCATCTCCGGGCGCACGCGCCGCTCTTGCGCAGGCGCAGCGCGG
>WEIV01032177.1:561049-582588 GCA_013390005.1 Calyptomena viridis | reverse complement strand
GTGTCATCTGTGCAGGTGTGTGGACGGTGAAGGCAACTGGGTCTCCTGTGGAGATCATGGCCTGACCCCCTTTTGTCCCTATTCGCTCTTCCCTGTGATCCCTATCTTGGTACCCCATGCCCCGGTGGGGCCATGTCAGTGCATGCAAGACATTTCCCATGACTAACACATTTCACTTGCGTCTCTTCTTCCTCCACAGCTGCTGTGTCCACTCCAACTCCTCCAGCAGGTAAGGCTCTTCTATGGCTCTTCTTACCTTTCTAATTGGTGGTCTGTCTCCCTGTTGCACATTTGTTCATCTTTTTTCTCTATGGCAATATCACTTCAAACTTGTGTGATCATTCTTAGACAGGTTGTGACTTCTCTTCCTTTTCCAGCTCATTATTCTGGTTGACTTTGTTAAGTCATTCACTTGCTGAGCTGTTCAGTTGGGTCAAGGCTTAGGAAGTGTTGTTTAAATCTCTAATTTCTAACTGCATTCATCAGTGACGTTCAAGTATTGCAATGTGTAATCTTTGGCACTTCTGCTTACTAGAGCTGTTATGGTCTTTTTGATATTTTTGCCTTAGAATGCAGATTTTAGATTTAGACCTTGACCATTCGCAGTGGAAAATAGTATGAAAGTGAAATTCCTTAGAGCCTCTTCAGTCTGATCAGAGGAAGAGACAGTGTCTGGGTACAGCTGATGCTCCCAAGCTTGGAATAGCCTGAGAATCCCAAAATCGTGAGGCAGGGAGGCATGTACTCATGGATGTCCCTGAGAAAGAATATAAAATGGGTTGTCACTTTTACGTGTTACACATCTTGTAGGATTTAAGTTTGGAGCTTGTGTTCACCTCCCTGTAATGAAACTTTTAGGATTATCTGTGTGTTTAACATGAATTATGTCATTCATGCTGGCAGAAACACAAAAGCTTTTTGCAGTTACATTTGTAGGAGAAATGAGTTATATTTAAGTCTTTTTCCTGCAGCCTGCTTATTTCAGTCCAAGACCAGAAACTTAGAGTTTCATAGGAGACTTGCCACTTATTTGCTCTCCCAAGTCCTTAAGAAAATAAAGAGAAGTAGCAGAGTAAGTGAGGAGAGGCTGTTTGTTGAGGAATGTACTTCCATTTCCATTGTCATGACACCTCCTAGACTCAGACCTCGATTGTAAGAAGGAGAAGAGACCAGAGCAGAAAGCCTCAGGGTGGTACCAGCCCAACCTGAAGGGGGTAGTCTGACACCACGGATGTGACAGCAAATTCCAAATCCAGAAGGAAAGTAAACCTAAAGCAAGAAACAAATATTTGGTTTGATTTGCAGAACACCACTTGCAGTCAGCAGGGGGCCTGCTTTTCAACAGCTGCAGATGAGACATGTACAGCTCAAGTACACTTTTGCAGAGGTTACTGTAAGTAAATTCTCTTCTATTTCTTTCTGCAGCATCTTATTTTTGTGGTGGCTCACTCTCAAATTCCTCTGGGATGCTGCAGAGTCCCTACTACCCTGAAAGTTATCCAAACAACGCTGACTGTGAGTGGGAAATACAAGTGGAGAGCAATTTCCGTGTTACGCTCACATTTAGAGATATTGAGTAAGTAAAACACCTATGCCCTGGGCAAATAACAAAATCCAAACTAACCTGAGAAGTTTAGTTTAACTGAAACAGGCAACCTTCCTGATTTTAAAGACACTTTCAATAACATCCAGCAGTTGGAAGATCAGATCAAAATCTGGATTACTGTGGCATTTTTTGCTCACCCTTTTCTGCTACAGCTATATACAAACCAAATTAAACCTCTGCTGTAAACGCTTTAAATGCTGAAAGATTTTATCACATTAGGCAGTGAAATCAGTGTTTCTGGAATGGATTTGACAAGGTTCTGATGTTTGTTCACCAGGATGCAAAGCAACACGTGCCAGCACGACTACATTGAAGTCTATGATGGGCCTCGACACTCTTCCCCCCTTCTTGGGAGACTTTGTTCTGGTTCCTTTCCCACATACGTATCCTCTTCAAACATGATGACCATTCGCTTTCACAGTGATTCTAGATACTCCTTCAGAGGGTTTCAGGCTCACTACTCCTCCATTCCAGCAGATCACAACACCAGTAAGTCCTCAGTTGGTGTTTCTCAACAAACAAACCAATTTATTGCTTTTATTTGCAAAATAAGTATTTGTGTCAATTTAAAGATATTTATGGAAATCGCATGATGTGCATGAAATACAATGGGCTGGTGTATGAACTGCCTGACTTCAACCTCTGGTTCAATTACAACCTTTAATCCTTAACAAATTCCTGAAGTCAGTAATATATTGTATCATCTTCTACCAGCCCTTCTGTGCTTGCCAGACTACATGCACGCAGTGGTGAGCAGAGACTATCTGCAGTCTCAAGGCTACTCAGCACAGATGGTCACCCTGAATGACAATCACTGCAGACCAACAGTCACATCACAGGAGGTTATATTCAACATTCCCTACGATGGCTGTGGGACGATACGAGAGGTACAATCACCACTCTGGGCACTGGATTGCAGGACACCCTTTGAGAAGAGTCATGGCAAGGCCATTGTGGCCAATGAGACCTGGAGGTTTTTAGTGCTTTAGCTTTCTAAGACTTAGGGAATATCTGTGCTTAATAGGAAAGAGCTTCTAGGGAATAAAGCATGGTAGAAAGCTTGGGAAAAATCTGTATGAACTTTCTGTGACTTAATGTAGATGTAGTCCTGTAAATGCCATGCAGTGTTGGGATGCCTGTATAGTACACAACTGGTGTTTGTACAGATGTTCAATGAGTTGGCTCTGCCTTGGATTTAACAGAGTCTTTCTCCACTGGATTCTGTTTAATTACACACAATTTACAGTGTGTGAGCAGAAAAGACCAACATCAAGCTCCTTGGTTTAAGGAGTTTAAGATGAACCCACCTTTTTAAAATGCATATTTAAGCTTATCAAAACTTAAAACTTACATGGAATGTGTCAAAAATGCAATTCCTCATTTTAAATTGCATGTTAAACAGGAGAACAACGATACAATCAACTATTCCAACACGATCCAAGTTGCATCTTCTGGGTACATAATCAAGAGGAAGAAGAATATCCACTTACATGTCAGTTGCAAAATGCTGCAGAAGACATGGATGCAAGTGATGTATGCTGCTGAGGACACCATAGATGTGAACGAGTACCAGTTTGGAAGATATGACATGAATATCACCTTTTATGATTCCTCAGCATTTTCACAGCAAGTGCACGACTCTCCGTACTACATCGACTTGAACCAAAATTTGTACCTTCAAGCTTGTCTTCACAGTGCAGACCCAAATCTGAAGGTGTTTGTGGACACGTGTGTGGCATCACCTGATCCTTATGATTTTAACACCCTGGCCTATGACTTAGTCAGGCATGGGTAAGAGCTTTCTTCAAGTTGTTAGAAACATACCTGTAATCTACATTTATCTAAAATAATACCCAATCTGAACTGAGTTAGATCTCATTATCAACTTTTTATTTTAACAGTATGAGCCTGGAAATAAGAAATTAAATTTATAACTTACTAACATTTCATGTTGCTTACTTCATCTTCATCCTATAGGCAAAATTCAAAGCAGTGGGAGCAAGGTAGATGAGACAGTGAAAACTGGCAGCAGGAACCTTTAATCCTAGGAGTTAAATATTTTAGTAAAGCTAGGTCAAGCATTAGACTAACTTTTTTGTGTCTTGTATAGCACAGACATCAGTAAGAGTCTGTTCTACTGTCTTCAGCACAAATAGTGCCTTCCTCTTTTAAAAAGAAGAGTTGTCAATGCCCTAGCTGCTTCAGAGGACTTATTATTTTTAAAGTCTATACTATACTATGGAAGTTGCATTTTTATCTTATTGTGTTCTTAGTACATGACCACGATACAATTTAATTTTAATCAACTGTATTTTTGCAGGAATGTGTTTGTGTGCAACCATGAAGACTTAATTCACTTTTCCATTCCTTTCTAGGTGTCGCAGAGATCCTTCCTATGTCACATACTACTCCCCTAACAGCCACTTGGCTCGGTTCAAATTCAATGCCTTTGAGTTCATCAGCCGCCACCCCTCAGTGTACCTGAAGTGTGAGCTGATGGTCTGCAGGCGTGGGGACTTTTCCTCCCACTGCTACCAGGGCTGCACCAGCAGGGCCAAGAGAGATACGAGTTCTGGCGAGGAAAAAGTGAACGTGGTTCTCGGACCAATTCGGCTCCGGGAAGGGGCTGCTCAGAGTGGGAATGCTACTGAAGCCAAATAAGATCCTCTCATAGTTATCCTAAGATTACTTCAGGCTTCGAGAAAAGCCATAGCTCTGCATTTCTGATGGCTTTCACTGAAATTTGCTTTTGCCAACTTTGCCGTAAAAAGGAAGGAATCAACACCTTGCAAGCCTCTGTTTTCACCCCCATGTTTAAAAAGTATAACTGCTTTGCCTGTCCAAAAGGAGACGTTGTCTGCAACCCATTGTAGTGCTACAACTCCTTGAATTGAACTAATTGGCTCCAATGTGCTTGTGAACTTGATGGCATTTGGGAACATGGTTTACTGGTGGACTTGTAAGTGCAAATTTAACAGTTGGACTCGATGATCTTAAAGCTTTTTTCTAACATAAATGACCCCACAATTCCATGGTGACCAGACGGGAGCAAATCCCCAGCCTTCTTGAGAAACAGTTCATTCCCTCAGTTGTCTTCTGTTTATGAAGTTTCCTTAGTTAAATTGTCATCCCTACTGATCTAAAGCCTGTCCAAATAGTAGAAATCAATGGACCTGTGGGAAGTTTGCATATTTCTGACTTTGATCTGGGAACCATCCCTTTAATGCAGGAGCAATTTGTGCCTCAATCTTTAATATGCTGAGAACAAACCCCATCAGCTCGCACTCACAGGGCTCAGATTTTCTGTGTCTCCTCTCCAGGCAGTTCCCACTGCTGCTGAGAATTCCCTCACACTAGTTTTTGGTGCTGTCACCATCCTGGCAGTTGTTGGTTTTGTTCTTGATGGTTTTCTGGCAAGACCAGCACTGAAGAAACTGCTTTCACATGGGATAATTTCAGATCAAAGGTCAGCATCACCCACTAAATGACTACAGGGCAAACATCACATGTTTCGAGCTGCCAAAATGCTTCACTGATGACAGTCACACATGTCATTTGTAGGAAGCTACAATATCTTTATCTACGATGAATTCTAGACTGTTAGAATGGTTTGGAATAGCTTTGCAATCCTAGCATCTCTTAAAGCATTAAGAAATAATTTCAACATTCATGCCACAATTTCCTTGGTACAATCATTTTATCGTTTTTCTCCTCTTTAGTTCTCTTCTCACATCAATCTAAAACCATTTATTTAATTCCTCAGAATTTTGTGAGCTGGAGTGAAAATGTGAATGAGCTATCAATAAATATTTCAAGGTTTATTAAAATGAAGGAAGATTTAATATGGAGAGAAAGGATCATGTCTGGAAAGGAAATGTAAAACTAAATCTTACTACAGTGACTGGAATTGTGGCTATGCAATATTCTAATTATTTTGAGCATTGCTTTTAATGCTAATTTTTTTTGTTGAAACAATAATGAGTCTTTGGTTATTTATAACATGCAGAGATTTCCAAGCTGAAAGTGATCTGTTATATGAGCAGTGCAATTTATGATCAAAGGAAGGAATGTTTACAAAGCAATAAATCTATTTTGTCTTTCAAATTAATGTCTCTGTGCTTAAAATACAAGTTTTACTGTGTTGAAGACTGTGGTCTGTTTGATTAAAAATTCCAAGCGATGATTTGACCCCCTGCTTCTGAAATGCTACACAGGGAACTTCTAAATCTCTTAATATAGGATTCCAAGGGAATGAGCTAATTCTTTTTCTTTCTGCACACGTGAATTTACAGAAAACATCTGGCCCTGGGAAGCCAGGTTGCTGATTCTGGATTCAGAAATGTCTTCTTTTGGTTTCTGTTGCATCCTCCTGTGTCACACACAGAAGTAAAATGACCAAATCATTCAAGGCACTTCTAAGGACCCATCTATGTTCATTTCCCCCAGCCCTGGGATGGCTGACTGAGTCCCTGAGCATCCTCTCCCATCCCTCATCCCCTGCTGTTCCCACAGCATCACCAAAGGTGAGGACATCAGGAGAGGTGACTGGAGCTTTCCCTGTGTGCCAGTGAGGAATAACAGTTCTCTACAGCAGTGTGATCCTCCATGTCATTGGAGAGAAAGCTTTCCCTCCAGTATTTGATTTTCTGCACATTGATCATGTTTTGAAACTTTTCTACATGATGTTTTGAAGAGGTGTGAGGTGCCTCTGTTTTGTACAAGTGTTGGGGATAGTCCCGTGTGTGTGTGGCCATAGCAAGGAATTTTAATGGAATTAAATTGCAAAGGGTAGGCAAAAAAAAAGTAAAAGAAAAATTTAGCAGCAAAAGAAATGTTCAAGCTTCACAAGCAAGGCCTTGAAAGACTCCCTGGTTCCTCATCGGTGATAGATGCATTTGCAAAGCTAAGAAGCAACAGAGCACATCATGCCCTGAGAGGTCTAGAAAAAACTCCCCAATCATTTCAGTCTAACTGCTGTTGCTCTTTTCTCTCCTGCCATGCCTGTTATCTCCTCATGACACACCTCCTGCTCCTGAGATCCCTGCTATAGCCCTTCTCCCTCCACACTGCAGCACCTTGAACACCCACGAACACCACAGCCTGTACCCCACAGAGCTGCTCGGTCCCTGCTGCTGCCTCCATCCTCTGTGCCAGCCACCCTTGTGCCACCTCCTCCTTCATCACAGGTGCTGCTGCTTCACCAGAGCACCAAAAACATCCAAGAGATGGATCTTCCCTCTGCACACTCAGCCCAACATCTTCCCAACAGATATTTCCCCAGCTTGCTGAGACAATCTCTTCTCATGCTCAAGAAGACTCATCACCACCACAGAAAAGGCTTCTCACAAAATCTGTCCTCAGTTTTCACTGTCTCTGGCCAAGTCCATGGGTTCTTGTCTTGTCCATCCTGGCCATGGGGAGGAATTTTCTCTGCTTTCACTTTAGGTGCACTTTTTAGTTGAAGATCGATATTTTCTCCAGTAAGTTCTTCATTTCTCTAGGTTGAATAAATCCAAATTTAAAAGATACTGAGCAGTTAAAGATGTTTTGGTTGCAGTAATTAAGGCTGAATCACACAAACTGATCTAAAGGCTTTCAAATCAATTGGAAGCCTTCCCACTGACATACATCCTAAACCAGGCAAAACCACAGATCTCACCCAAGAGGTCAATTCTCAGCCAGCAGACATTTCAGCTCTCACCAAAATGTCGTTTAAAAGTTGAAAGACATTTCATATCTTCTCGCCAGAAGGAAGAAGTTTGGTCAATTTTTAATACTTTCAGTTGCTGATCACAAAATTATTGAATTTTTTTGCCTACATGGTTGTGGTTGTGAGAATTTTGGCGTCTCAGGACTTACCCAGCCTTTCAGAATGTCTTGTGTGCATTTGTAAATCAGACTGAAATATGCTGAAAATGCAAACAGCCAAATCCCACATAAACATTTATCAGTCGTGCATGAAAACATGAAAAGCAAGACCTGGCATTTTTGCCTTTCGTGTCTTAGTTAAAAATACAAAGAATTAAAGCCAAAATGTAAACTAAAATTGTTTATTTGGCCTTTTGTTTGGTTTTTTTTTTGTTTATTTTGTGTGGGATCAGTGTTATGCCAATCTCATAGCGAAGCCTAGTGCTGCAAACACAAGGATGCCAAGAAGCAGGAGCACATGGAAGACACTTCCTTTGCTCTTTTTCAATGAGGTTTCTGTGGCTGCTCATTGTTGTCACCTCCTCCACCCCCGGAGAAAACACACCAGCCATCACTTGGCAGCTTTTTATTTTGAACAACCATCTGATTTTGGTAGTAGATTATCTGATTTCTTCTTAGTGTGCCTGTCACAACTGAAATACGTAGTATATACTTGTTCACTCAGCAGTATGTACCAAACTAACCATCTCAGCACCAACTAAACACATTGCTTGAAACATCACAAGAAAATCCCTTACAAGTGGTGACCTTTGCTGGCAGAGAATAATGACTGAATTACACCACTGCCCTGCTTTTGGTTGGGGTAGAGTTCATTTTCTTCCTACTGGTACAGTGCTGTGTCTGAATCCATAGCAATTTGGTTTCAAATACCTATTTTTTAGGAAATATTTGCACAGGGTCTATGGGTTCCCAATGTTATGCTGTTCCCAGTGTTACCAGGCCACTTATTTGGCCAGCAATGGGATTGAAGCAAAGCTCAGAAACAAAGTCCTTGTTTGCTTGCTTGTCTGTTGAATTTCCTGTGCTTCGCTGTCCTGTTTATTTTGCTATTCTAATTTGGGAGTATGAAGCAGATAGTTCAGCTCTGCAGACCTCCTTCCCAGGAACCCATTACAAAAATATTTGCAATTGGGTATAAATAAACGTTATTTTGTTTCTGCATCTCAAAGCTAGCAAGTAGGTTCACTTTCTAGTGGTTAATAACAAATCTTCATGTAGATTGAGATTTTAAAATGCTAATTAGGGGTAAGAAACACAATTTTTCTTGCTTTCATTACTTTCTTCCCCTCCTTCCCATAGAGTCCCAGAGATATTCATTGATATCAAGCTGAATTAAGCAGCTAAGCATAACCTTCTGCTCATAGTTCTGGCTTAGGGGTCCTTTAATGCCTGAGTCCAAATGTTTGCACCAAATTCCAATATAATAACTAAAAGAATATACTCTGGAGTTCATTCCACTTGACTGATAATTTTATTTTTTTATTAACTCCATCAGACTCACCACCCAGCTTTTTTAACAGGATTGTTCTAGAATCTCTGCCTTGAAGGGGAAATGAGGCAGGCAGCACTGCACTGGGCTGATGAATTTTCCACCATGCTTAATAAATTCTGCATTTCTTAAGACTGACCCACCACTGCCTTTGTGACAAGTTCCACATAAAAATAACTGAAGTCCTTTGCTCTCCAGCATCCCCAAAACCATGCATAGTATTTTTTTCACGTTTCCTGTTAAATGTTTTATGCTAAAAGGAGAATAAATTTTCCTCATTTAGCTGATTCTTGTTATTTCTGTAGTTTTACCTATCATGTATTTATTTATGTTGTTATTTATTTGGGTGGGGTTGTCTGTTTGTTTAGATTTTTAAATTTTATTTATTACTTTTTAACCTGGAACACATTGCCCAGAGAAGTTGTGGATGTCCCATCCTTGGAAGTGTTCAAGGCCAGGTTGGACAGGGTTTGGAGCAACCTGGGATAGTGGAAGGTGTCCCTGCCCATGGCAGGGGGTGGAACAAGATGATCTTTAAGGTCCCTTCCAACCCACATCATTTTATGATTCTATTTTCAAGGGGATTTTTTTTTTGTAGTTTTTATCTGGCTGGGAAAAACAAAGGAGATATTAAAATTCTCATAGCACTTGTGTAGCTTAGATTTTCTCTCAGATTCAAGAACTACAACACAAAAATTCTATTTTAATGACCCCATCTGGCTGAGGAAACTCGTCAGTGACCCAGCTGCATCTCTGGGAGTGAGATTTGTTTTCATTTCCTAGAATAAAACTTGGATCACCTCTTTTGCCCTGAATCACCTGGTACCCATCCAAGCAGATTTTTCCTTCTTCTTTCTGAAATAAGTGGATTAGTCACAGTGTGTAATGTAGAAACTAATTGTACTGCTGCTGATCAAAAGTCTGGATGAATGTCATCTTTTTTCTTGGGTTTTTTTTTTTCAATTTTCAGGAACTGTATTTCAGAGAGATAGATTTTCTCTTTCCTCTCAAGGACTGAAAGAGTTGAGGTTGAGGTGTTTCTGAAGCATTTGGCATTAGTTATCACCATATTCCACTGCCAAGCCTGGATTCGAGTAGGGCTTTGTTATATAAGATGATGAAAACTGAGTTATAGTGATGTGAGAGGTCTGTTCTCCCACACAAAGAAGTGTCAGGGAGTATGATTTATAATAATACAACTCTCTGAAAAGAGGTTGTAGCCAGATGGGGGCTGGTCTGTTCTCTCAAGTAACAAGCAAAAGACAAGAGAAAGCAGCCTTAAGTTGTGTCAGGTGAGTTCTAGGTTGGATATTAGGGAAAATTTCTTCACAGCAAGGGTGGTCAAGCTGGAACTAGCTGACCAGAGCAGTAGTGAAGTCCCCATTCACGAAGAGATTTAAAAGATTTGTAGATGTGGCACTTGGAAACATGGTTCAGTCCTGGGTTAATGGTTGGACTCGATCTTAGAAGGTCTTTTCCAACTGAAATGATTCTATGATTCTCTGTAGCAAAGCCAGGCCTTCTTTCAAACATTCTGTTGCAGGCTCAGAAAGCCAACTGTGCAGCTCCAGTTGCAGAGGGGTGGCCAAAACCTGCTTCTTCAGCTTCTTTTTGAGCTCCTGGGCAGTGTGGGCAGCGTTCATTTGAGAGCTGCACACTGAGCATGGAGAGTAAACACTTGATCTGATCCTTGTCAGTGTGAAACAAGCCTTCTTTGTTTCAGTTCACTGGATTTCACTAAGGAATGCATTGTTGAGGAAGAGAAGTGGACTCTGTCAGCACTGAAAGGATTCACCCAGGTGTCACACGAGATGCTTCCCAAAGGCAGTGAAGTGTGGCAGCTGGGATGACACAGTTCAGCTGAAAATTAACTGTTTGGAATATTGGTTAGAATTTGTACAGTCTTGAGGGGGTTTTGCCATTGTCTTTTGAAGAGAAAAAAAAAATTCCCAGCAGATAAGGAAGTCCATCACCCTGGAAATGCTTTCTCCCTGGCTGGTTCCTCTCAGGCCAGTGCCACCCATTGGATACACCAAGGGAAGGGTTTAACAGTCTCACAGTCCTACAGAAGAGAAGGCCTTCAAACAACAATTACTCAAAAAATGATCCTGCTAGAAATAAACTCTCAAACAAACAAACAAAGAAATTACTAGATGTTTTTAGAAGTTAAAAGTATCTCCATTGTAGGAAATTACATTGGCCATTGCTGCTCTTTCAGTTTCTTGCCCCTCAGTAACATTTCCTCTGTAGTATTCAAACATTATCAAATCCCAGTAAAACTTCCTCTATAATACTCAAACCCTGTCCATGGAATCCCTTGATTTTATTTAGATTTACCTTGGATTTATTTCGGTCACTATGTCGTCTCATTTATACAACTTTTTTATCAATAACACTTTAAAAATCCCTATTTTCCCCAACAGTCACAAACTGATGTGTTTCCAAACTGGTGTGACATCTGTTGTAGACCTGTGCAATAGTCTTTAAACAAGATGCATTAATCTGCTTCTTACTGTTTCCATATTTTCAGCACAATGTGCAATACTCCATTTCATTGATAGATCTTGGAGTCACTGCAGTGACTGACTTTTTGTTCAGAGCTGACACAGGATCTGAGGCAACTTCTCACATTTGTGTAATTGCTTTTAATATCAACATGTTCTGATGTTTTAGAGCTAAATTTGTAGTGTTAAAAACACTGATAAATTTTAACTGAAAAGTCTGGACATTGCTGTCTTTCTATTAGATGTTCCTTCCCTGTAAAACAATACACCAGTGTAGAGCAGGTACCAGACAGGTGAGCAGCTTTTCTATTTTGTTGGTGTTTAACAGAAGAAATCCAAGAACTTTGTGTGTGTTGTGAGGTCCTGGCACAGGTTGCCCAGAGAAGCTGTGGCTGCTCCATCCCTGGAAGTGTCCAAGGCCAGGTTGGATGGGGCTTGGAGCAACCTGGGATAGTGGAAGGTGTCCCTGCTCACAGCAGAGAATTGGAATGAGATGGTCTTTAAGGTCCCTTCCAACCCAAACTATTCTATGACTCTAATTTCCACAAATTATATCCACCTAAATGTTAAGTCTGGATAAAATTAGGCTTGATTTTGTATATACAGAGTTACAGAAAAGCTCACACCTTCAGATCAGTACTGTGGATCCTGTGCTCCAGAGACTGAACTATTCAGGAATATCCATGTCTTGTAGGTGTGTGCTTCAGGAGCATGGCCTTGCCCCAGGGAACCTGAGAAGCAGGAGCATCTAAGCAAGTTGAAAATGCATGTTCATACACAACTAATGAAAGCAGAATGATGTAGAAATCTCTCTTCTAACCTGCTTTGTATCACCACATTTTCTCCTTAGCAAAAAGTACCTTTGACAGCAGTGTGGGCTTGAGCTTGGGCAGTCTCAGGAGTGTGAAGGGAACTTCTACAGTCTCCTACTGGGAGGGCACAGAGAAACCAGAGCCAGTTTCTTCTCACAGGGGGACATCAATAGGACAAGAGGCAAAAGGCACAAGGCAGAACTCGGAGGATTCCACCCAAATATAAAAGAAAATAATATTTTTACCGTGAGGTAGTCAAGCCCTGGAACAGGGACCCTGAGAAGCTGTGGGATCTCCACCCTTGAAGGTTTCAGTGCTCTCACTGAACCCGTGTGAAGGACTTCTTGAAATATTTTTTAAAGCAACTGAAGGACAGTTTGTGATGATTTCTGGAGAAAAAATTATACAGAAGTTGTCTGTAACCAGCAGTTTTTTGGGTATGTTGTATCATCTTCAGGAGATGTCACCTTTACTCACAGCCCAAGAAATATTGTCATGGATAATGTGTAGTGAAGGGGGAATGAGATCTATCTGTGGGATTGTGCTCACATGGGGTGGTATAGAGAGAAATGTGACAGCCACCATGATGCCAGTGCACACGTTGATATCTTTGTTTGATCAGGTAGAGTCAACATGAATTTTTAATTTTGTCAAATTGAAGAATACCCCCGAAACTAGAAAACACATTTCTCAGCAGCATTATGTGCTTCTCTTAACAGTCAAATTGTTGCCAAATCTCTGTCCTAGACAGAGAATTTCCATCCTTTTTTTTTTTTTAATCAATATTTGACATGGCAAACTTCCATCCTAGAACTAAGATGCAAAAGAACATTTTAACCAGTGTCACTCACAGTCCATCCAATACTGTTCTACTACCACACTTTTTTAACCACCTGTAAAGTCTGTTAACCAATCCTGTTTGTTTACTGTCGAGGTTAGGGAGGAGCACCTAAAAGCAATCCTGAGGCAAATTCTGCCCTTACAGAACCAACAAGCTTTCACACAGGACACTTTTCATGAACTTGAGGCCCTAATCCCATACACCTCACCTTGACAAAGCTTCTATTGAATGCCTGCAGACCATTTATTTGAGTGAGATAATCAGCATAAACCAAATCCAAAGGTTTAATGTCACAACTCTTTTGCAGCCCAGGGCTAGGAAGCAATCAGAAGGAGCCAGGGCTGTGTGAGATCCCTCTGAAGAAGGATATGCCCTGATCTTCTGCCTTTTCCAGGTCCTCACCTAAATTTAACCTTGTCAATTTTTTTTAATATTTTTCAGATGGTAGAAAAGTTGCAACATCTTATCCCGTCCTCCATTGATTTTTCAAGTTGTTTGCAAGGAAAGTCAGCTCATAATTTCATGTGTCATCACTTCTGGCACCTCCACAACACATGTATTGCAAGGAGTGTTGGACACTTTCTGAAATAAAGCAGGTTTTGTAAAGAAAGGTGAAGTATTACCACAAAATTGTAGAATATCTTGAGATAGAAACTATCCAGAAAACTCCCTGCCTCTCACAGGACTACCTACAAATAAACCATATGACTAAAAGGATTATCCAAGTGTTCCTTGAGCTCTCTCTGCCTTGCTGCTCTGACCACTTCCCTGGGGAGCCTATTCCAGTGCCCAGCCACCCTCTGGGGGAAGAACCCCTTCTAAAAATACAGTTAATTTTACAAAAATTGTAATTGCTAAAATGTATATTTTGTCTGTTTCTCCTCTCTCAGCTTCTGTGGGAACTGAAATACCTGGCAATTTCAATTTCATATTTATTCAACCATTTCTATCTTGAAAAAAATTTCCTGGCATAAACAACTTCCTCTTTAAATTAGTACCAATTTGCCCTTTATTTAGTTGCTTCAGTAGTTTATGCATGAGAAAACTTCTCGAAATATAGTATATTTTGATCAGCATGAAAGCAGTAATACCAATTTGCATAGTTTTCATGAGGCTAACCATGGACTTTTGATCTTTAAGGAGTGTCATGGTTTGACTCTGGCTAAAAGCCGAGAGCCCACACATAGATCTAAAATTTCTCAGAGAAGGGAAAAAAACACCTCGACTTTTGGATTANATTTCTCTGTTCCAGCGTGGAGTCTTCCAATCTTTCCACGGCTTCACAGGAAAAAAAGAATCTTCGCCCCTATGGGTCCTCACAGATTACTGGGGCCCTATTTCAGTGTTTAAGGCATCTTCTCTTTCTCCTCTCTCCGACCTTGGTGTTAATCAAACTTCCCACTCTCCTTTCTCTTAAGCCACCATGATGTTCTGCCTAGCTATTTTTCTTCTCCTTCTTAAATATGTTATCACAGAGGCATTAGTTGACCTTGGGCTAGCTTAGAGCAGAGAAAAACTCCAGCAGCTTCTTAAAGAAGCCTCTCTCCTGGAACCCCCCAGCTAATAAAAACTCTGGCTACTTAAAACCACAACAAGGAGAATTACTAAATGGAATTGAAATGTATTTCTGGTTTGTCACAGTATGGAAAGGATGGGACCTTTTGAGTGTGAAAAATTTCTCAGCCAGATCAAGTTGCTTAAAGTCCAAAGTCTTAAAGAAGAAAAGGTGTTTCATAAAACAGCATTTTTAATAGAGTTACCACACCCACGGAAAAAAAAAATTAACAGTTTTTTTCCACATCCTAATAAAATTAAAAGTCCCTTAAGTGATATTAAAATGCAAGAAGAAAAGAAAGCTTAGTTATAAGGAGGTCATGGGCACATGGTATTGCTTTGACTTGATTAACCTCACTGCTTGGTCACCTTGGTCTGCAGAATAAAGAGAAGGAGTGAAGATGTACATTACCTTTAAGTCTGGTAAATTGCTGAGAACTCTATAGTAAATCTCAGCAGACCCTTTCACCTTACAGATCCCTAATCTCCTTGAGAACTGGATTTCTCTGTGAAGAATGATGAGAAATGATGAGATTTTTCCAATGAATTTCATCTGAGTCAAAGTCTCAGTGATTTCATCTGCTAACTACCTGAATTCACAAGGCTGAGTATTTTGTGACTAAAATTGACCTTTACTTTGAGTGTCAGAATACAAACAGTTTCTATTCTCTTTGCTCTATACACTCCACTTGGATTGCTATATCTAGTAAGAAAAATGTAAAACAAACTTTTTAATCTTGATTTACACCATTCCACAATCTGGAATCAGAAAAGGGAAGCCAGGTGTGCTCCACTGCAGAGATATATCTGGTCCACATTACATTCCTACCAGTCTTGTCTCTTGTGAGCACAGCTCCTCAGAGAAGTGCTGTTTGCACAATTCCCCCATCACTCTGCCCATTTGTGGCTTAACTCATGTTTGTTCATGTCAAAATGCTCTTTAGAAAGTAATATATTTATATAATCCATCTAACAACTAACCTTTCTGGCAGGAATCTCACTTTATGTGCATGCTGTTGGAAATCTGGCAGTTGTGCTTTAATTCTGTCCTCATGCTTGGAAACAATCAGGTATTGAGATAAACTGAAAACAAACCTGATTCCAAGCACATTGGTCTAGCAGAAACATTTTGGTGCCTAGAGATTCAGCACAATTCACACTCATACATGGAAATAGGATGGTCAGAAATGTTTTCCAACATTTCCCTAAGGCACATGTGGTTATAAGATATAATAAATAAGTACTAAATGCTGTAAAATGTGTAACATTGCTTAGTACTCATCCTTTTTTTTTTTTTCACTTGATGCAGCTCTGCACCCACATCGAGTGACTCTATTATGAATCAAGACCCAGAACATTGTTATATTGATTTTCTGAGGAAAACCAGAGTGCCAGACCCACTCTCTCTGCTCTTTTGGAGGTGCCACTATGGCTAATGGACAGCAGGAACCATACAAAGGCCCTGTTGAAGTCCTCTACAGGGCTCTAACATTGCATAAAAAAATCCTTGAGTTTCATGCTGGCACAACTCCCAGTGTTTTCTCCAGAGAAGGATTAGTGAATTTACCTAATCAGTTTTTTTTCCTTAGTTGAACAATACTCATGAGGAAAAGTATCAGAAAGAGTGAGTTGATTAATCAAAATCAGTGGAAACATTGGCTCAGGGTTCTCTGTCTCCTCTACCGTGATTTGAGCTTTGACAACTTTAATTTTGGAGTTGATTGTCGTGGGGGTTGGACATTTATGTGCCAGTTTATGTGTTGTCTCTGTGCACTTTTTCACCAATAATGTATTGATTATTCCTACGTAGAGATGTCTCTGAATCGAAATCCTGAAAATTTGTTATCGTCTCTCAAAATTCTCCAGAGAAAAAGCTCGAAATAGAAATGTAGCTTTCCTAAATGGACATTATTTTTTGAAGGAATCAGACTTAGAGTTAGTTAAATTTCAGTCCACGTGTCTTATTGCATTAATTTTACTACCAAAATCTATTTAAATTTAAACGCACTTTTAGTGACAGCTCACTCCCTGGCACCCCCAATGCACTAAAAGGAAAATTCCACGTTTTTAATGGCAAATGTTTAAAGGGTGCTGGAGGATACCACCAGTGCTGCTGGTACCCTGTGTGACCCCTGCCACGGTACCTGCTGAGGTCAAAGGGATTTTCTAGAAGCTGAGAAAGCCTCTTCATTAAGACCATTGTCTACACAAAGGTAAAAAGCAGGAAAAGCACAGCACGTGCCAAGACAAGCAACGTGTGTTGACACAAAGCCTTGGCTGGGTAAAAGGATGAAATTGCCTGTCCTACCATGTGTGGAGCCAAGGTCACCAGTACCCATCCACTTTGGCACAGCCTGCACCTCTGACAAAGGTTGGCCATCACAGGGCTGGGCTGGGGCTTCCAGAGGCTGGATGGTGGTATCCTTATCCCAAGGTAACTCTCCTCTGGGACTGGGAAGCCAGACCCAGCACTCAGCACCCAGTTCTGGCAAAGAAGATGGATTCAGATGGACGTTTCTACTTTATCAATACATTCACCATAAATATGGGGAACCTGTTTCCAGGTTATGTTATCACAGATGTGATTTACTTCTCCTGGGGTTTGCTCTTTATTCTAATCGTTCTTCAGAGTGCAAAATTGCCTTTCACTTCAGAACTTATTGGATTTAGTGGAATGGCTGGCAGAGAGAAACCATGGCCTGTATCAGCAACGGTGTGACCAGCAGGACCAGGGCAGGGACTGTCCCTCTGTGCTGGGGGAGTGAGGCCACACCTCAAATCCCAGGGTCAGTTTTTGGGTTTCTCATTACAAGAAAGTCATTGAGGGGCTGGAATGTGTCCAGAGAAGGGAACAGACCTGGGGAAGGGTCTGCGTGGCACTGTGAACACCTCCACTGTGTCACAGCACTGGACATGGCCAGCACCAGGTTGTTTGGAACACGACAGGTTCGGCAAAAAATAGGATTTGCTGCATAAGAAATAATCTCAAAAGTGCAGTAAGTATATTTAAAGAAATAAAAAATATATTTCTATGGCATGGAAAAAAAAAACACCATGTTGTGATTCACACACATTAATGATTTCTGTCTTTCAGGGAAGAGGAAACAAGTATTTGTATGAGAAATACAAGTACAGAAGAAAGGCAGTCAGCCCTTTTTAATCCTTAAAAAATACTTCAGTGAAATTCTTTACAAATATCAGACATGAGAGCTATCAGGTGTCATGGTTTGTAACACCTGTAAAGGATAATGAGTTAAGAGCTGCAAGGGAAGGTGGAACAGTTGGATGTCTCAGACGAACCAGAGCTGCTCCTGATCTCCACCTGTGCAGAGACATATCCTCTAACTCTGGCAGGAGAAATAAGCAATGGAAACAATTGTCCTGCTGTTTGAAGCTGTGTCTTCTGCATATATTTATGTTCACCTCTGCTTACTTTTAAAGGTAATCACTGAAGTGGAGGTCTCTTTATGGGCTCCACAAAAGCACTGTAGTGCTGGAGCATCTTTCCCAGCCCCCAGACCAAGGACAGTGTCTCGCTGCCCTCCAGTGGCAGCAGCCTCAAGAACAGCTTCGCATTTTCCTTCTGCTTTTAGTCCCTTAAGACCCAGATCCTTCTGGAAATTATGACACTAATTTTCCTTCAAAATCAGACGTTTAAATGCCTTTGGTGAGCTCATTTGTCCTTGCAAATGCTGGAGGAGTTGCCCAGTCAGAGCTGCAGAGCAGGATGACCTCGTGAAGAACTTGTTCCTTAGCAGAAGATGTCCCATGGAGAGCATTTCCCATTTACAAACATCTGTACCTCTGTCTGTACATATATCCCCCACTTTATGCATGCTATTTCCCTGTTATTCAGATGCTGGATTTCACAATACAAGATGCACACCGAAATTCATATGTAGTCAGAAAAAGCTAAAAACAAAAGCTATTTGCAGAGAAGGGCAGTTTTTTCAGTGCAGCAAAACTTTACTCCGTGATGAAAGATTAACACCCAACCACCAGCACAAAGCTATTTCACTACAGACAAACTCTGCTTGTTTTCTATGAGCAGATTTTGATAGATTTCTGTAAGGAGATGTTCTGGGAAACTGCTTTGCTCTCCAAGACCTCAAAGGTCAGTCCTACTGTCATAACTGCTGGTTCCTGCCACACAGGATTAGTCTGCTTGCTTAGCTGGGGACTGAAATCTTACCACTTCCTTTCTAATCATGGACTCATAGACTGGTTTGGGTTGAAAGGGACCTTAAAGACCATCTCATTCCAACCCAATGCCATGGGCAGGGACACCTTCCACTATCCCAGGTTGCTCCAAGCCCTGTCCAACCTGGCCTTGGACACTTCCAGGGATTGGGCAGCCACAGCTTCTCTGGGCACCCTGTGCCAGGGCCTCCCTACCTTTACAGGGAAGAATTTCTCCCCAATACCCCATCCAACCCTGTCCTCTGTCACTGTGGAGCCATTTCCTCTTGCCCTGTCATTCCAGGTCTTTGTCCAAAGTCCCTTTCCAGCTCTCCTGGAGCCCCTTTAGGCACTGGAAGAGGCTCTAAGGTCTCCTCAGAGCCTTCTTTTCTTCAGGCTGATCAACTCCAACTCTCTCAGCCTGGCTCCAGAGCAGAGGAGCTCCAGCCCTCTGTGCACTTTGTGGCTTCCTCTGGACTCGCTCCAGCAGCTCCACATCTTTCTGATGTTGTGGGCCCCAGAGCTGGAGGCAGCACTGCAGGTGGGGGCTCACCAGAGCAGAGGGGAAGAATCATTTCCCTTGACTGGCCATGGTGCTTTTGGTGCTGGAGGCTGGTCATACTGTGAGACCTGTCACTACACATCTGCTGTACAAACCTTCTGCCAGCATTTGTATCTGTCACCATTGCTTCTTTGTAGGCTGTAAAACAGCCTAAGGTGACATCCAGCCCCATCAGGCAAGAGCTGGGTGGTGGAGACCTCAGCCCTCTGCATGTTCATTGGGACCAATGATTATTTTAGGACCTGTTTCATAAAAGAGACTGAGGAATGCTGAAAAAGCAAATCTTGATGCTTCTTCTTATTCAAGATATTTGCATTCAGCCCTGTTCCCCATACCTTCTATTCCTATATCCAAATAGAGTTGCACTGAAATGCCACTGATTGAGAGCTTAGTTTATGAATAGATTAGCTGATGACAGCTAAATAATGTGAATTATGTCCCTATTTTCCATTAGCATCCATGCTCCAGCTGCATGGGGTTTTTTAGACAAATAACTCGCACTGAGCCCACAGTTTGGCTGAGTCAGCAGACACAACTATTTCCACAGGAAATAGCTTCCTAGGGAGAATATTATTGAAAGAATATTGGTACATACCATACTGTTCAGGCCCAGCTTAGAGCTACTTCAAGAGAAACTTATTGATAAGGATTCAGCATAATTTCCTGAAGTAACCCAGTGGGTTTATTGATAAGGATCTACCATAAACCCACTGGGTCACTTCAGGAAATTATGCTGAATTCAAGTAATACACACAAAGAAGTTGGATTTTAAATATTGGGCTTGCTCAAGAAAGCACTGTGAAGGTAAGAACATGGATATCTGGACAGATATGACCCATCACACTGTTCTGTGAAAATAAGAAAAGCATTCACGGAAAGGAAGAACTGATGTTCATTTTCAATTCAGCTAAAAAAGATCAGCTTTGTTTTTTTAACCCTTTCTAACTGAGACCCATCTCCACCCTGACAGCACAGAGTGAGACACAACTGGAGGCACCTTCTGGAGTATCAGAGGGCACGGTGGTGTTGACACCTCATGCCAGGGAGAAGACTGTGGCTGGAGTGGCCCTGATGGATCCACAGCTTTGAGAGAGACAAATCTTATCCATTTAAATTGGATGGCCTTTCTAGGTGAGATCCTCTTTTTTCATGCAAAACACTTCATCTGAAAAAATACCATGAAAACAGGTGGCAGAGTATATCCAGCATGATTTGTTTGATATTTCCTCTCATCCTTTGATCACATGTCCCTTGATAGTATCATAAAAACCTGTTACCAGTTCCTATCCTTCATCTGAAAAATATGTTGATGGCACGTTCTGGCCCAATCTTACTGCATTTCCTTGGCTGCTGCAGCCCTTCTTACCCAACCTTACTTTAGCCAATATCTCTTACAGCTGTTTTATTCCTCTGGGGGCTGCAAGTGAGAGAGAATTGCAGATCTGAAACACCTTGGAGGGATCTGCTCCCTGGTTAAGGAGGAGTCATAAAAGCCAGGAAAAGCACAGAAACTTCTTACATGAGTAATTTGTGGCAGACAAAGAGAATTTGTTTGAGGCTTTCCTGAAACTTTTAGGATGCTAATCTTTTGGCACAATTCTTACACCAATTTAATCTGATTAAGTGTGGTTGTAAACTGGAAACTGTCTCAATGAGTAGGATGAGAATCCTTACCAAACAGCCTAATCTCCAAAAGTAAATCACAGCTTCCTGGAACAACCACATCATCAACACAGGGCCACAGAGGTGCCTGGGGAGTGTTTGGGAACATCTCTGTTACCTGGATCTCCTCATCCGGGTGTCAGGATGTACCTTGTGAAAGGAAAATCACTTCCTTGGCATTGATCTGGAAGTTCAGGAAGGGAGATCAAGTTTCACAGCACACAACTTTGATGTAGAGCAGATATAAATTTCAGTAGAAATTCTGAAGCTGTGGTGGGTTAGACCAGATCACCAGGATGAAAATGGACCTTCCTGTGCATCTCACCTGGCTGCTTCTTTTGAGCACCACTCTTCTCTCTCAACCAGGTACTGCCTCTACAATTTTTTCATGCTTGCAGGGGTGTCTTACAGATAGAATTTAGTTACTAACATAGACTGGCTTGCTGGAAAGTGTGGCAAAGATTCTCCTTTAATATTGCTGATGAGCTTTGTACCATAGAATTGATGATTTAATTTGTCTTCTAATTAAAAGATTCAGTCTGAATCCATAGGTTATATTTAAAAATAGATGTATTTCAAAATACATAATATAATATATATGTAGTATATATTATATGGAAT
>WEIV01032177.1:508644-553150 GCA_013390005.1 Calyptomena viridis | reverse complement strand
AAAATACAAATAATATTTAATTTCATCTTTTCTTTCTTCCCCCAGCAACAATCCCTCCCAGTACTGCACCAGCCACCACCACCAGTAAGTAATACACTCTTACTCTGGCTTATATGCTCCAGGTTTCACAGCAAAAATAGACACTTAAAATACAAATAAGATATAATTTCACCTTTTCTTTCTGCCCCCAGCAACAATCCCTCCCACTACTGCACCAGCCACCACCACCAGTAAGTAATACACTGTTACTCTGGCTTAAATGCTCGGGGTTTCAGAGCAAAAATAGACACTCAAAATACAAATAATATTTAATTTCATCTTTTCTTTCTTCCCCCAGCAACAATCCCTCCCAGTACTGCACCAGCCAGCACCACCAGTAAGTAATACACAGTTACTCTGGCTTATATGTTTAGTTGTCTACCCATGCTCTGATCATGTATTGACTGCTTCCCTGTCTCTACTGTGTGTATAATCTCATGGATTTAACTGTTGGAATCAGAGATAATCCCAATTGCATCTCCCTTTGCTTCCATACACAATAAAGGAGGGAAAGGAGGAATACTGACACTGTGGAAGCACTAGGAAAGGGGCAGACACACTACACCAGTATAAATTCAGATTTGCACCTGCTCATCCCACTCCAAGAGAGTGACTTCCAGCACTTCCCAGAGCTACAACTCAATGGCTGCACAAACCAGGACGTGCTTCCCTTGGGAATGGAGGGGTTCAATGCCCACTGCTGTGGGCACTGCAGGTTACAAACTTCATCTCATTAACTCCTGGCACCCAAAACGTTGTTCACTAAAACATCCCAGGTTTCCAGGGCCATTTGCATGGCAGGTCAGAGCCTGGCAGAGGCTGTGCCAGAGGCTGCCTGCCCAGGGCAGTGCTTTCCTCCCTTTGGGGCTGCTCTCACTCCGGCCACTTTGTGAATGCCTGCCCTGGGCAGTGGCAGCAGGTCTCCTGTGCTTTGGGTATCTCTCACCTTTACAGTGCTGGGAAAACAGTTTTTAACCTGCAGGTTTGTTTTTTCTCATGTGTCCTATCAGCCTCTACAGAACACCAGACACCTGAAGCAGCAGAGATGTATGACTTTAGTATATTGGTCAGAATTGCAGGGTCAATCACTAACTTGATCCTGGGAGCAAACTCCTGCTTCCCTCCCCATTGACAGTCCTTGCTTTGCCCACACAGTAATGGAACAGTTACTGAATTGGGGCTTTTGTTTTCTCTTTGACAGCCACAACCAAGCCCACAACAGCTGAAAAAACAGGTACTTATTTGTGGTCATTTCTCCTACTGTGGTGAGCAGTTTATTATTTTTCACATGAGTCATCGATGTATTCAGAACATGGACAATGTTTAACTTGATATTTTCTCTTCTGTTCTGTCAGTCTCTCCAGCTCCTGAAACAACCACAGCCATTGCCACCAGTAAGTAATGCAGACTTCACCTGGTTTGTATCCTTAGTTCTCTGTTGAAGCTGTGATCTGATGGTGGACTGGCATATCTCCCTGTCTCCACTGTGCACATCATCTCATGGATCTGGTATTAACTTTAGGGATAATTCCTTTTGGCTTCCATTCAAATCAAGGGATGGAATATGCTGTTGGTAATGATATGGGAAAAATACCTGTTCTGATGAAATTATCAAGGAAGGGGAATTCACTGGGGTGGACACACTACACCAGTATAAATTCAGATTTGCTCTACATCATCTCACTCCTAGAAAGTCAGCCTCTCTGCACTTTCAAAGTTGATCCCCATTGGAAGTTGAGTCAGTGGGAATCCTCCTGATATATTCAGTGGTAATTGATTTGAACCTTAGTTTTCTACAATGAGCTTCATCTTTTGAAAAAAACTGAATTGCATATTCTGCTTATTAATTGATAACATTCTGTCTCAGATGCTCAGAGAGCAGACTAAGGGTTTCAGTTGCTCCTTGATAAAGGGAATTCAGCTGCCTCAGTAAAACTTGAGCTGACAACATATATGAAGCTTAACTTCAGATGCAAAGCATACATTTGAGCATGGGACTATGTCCCTACACAGAGGAATAAACAGAATTAAATCTTGCTCCCATTAATGCCAGTAATATGTCATCTTTAGAACTAAACCCCCCTACACTTTTCTTAATACAAGCCCTTTGTCCACAGCAACTCTATTCCTCAGAACTGTTGCTACTAACATTTCCTAGTCCTAATGCATTCAGCTGATTACAATGTATATTAATTCATTGCATAAAAGTTCATATTTTCCTCAGTCAGCTCACTTCTTTTCCTTTTTTTATTTTTTTTTTTTTTTGCATTAAAAGCCCAAGCAAATACAAACCCAGCAACTACAACTTCAGGTAAGGTATTTTGATTCTTTCTTCTTTTTAAGGACTTCCTAAGGGCAGGATACACTGGATATGAGATGTAAGCTGGGAAAAGCTGGCAGTTTGATGGCAGAGGGTACCTGAGTGCATGGAAAGGGGGAAGCTGGAGAGGCCAGGTGCAGGCAGGTAGCTTGGGAGTGCCATGGCTTATCCAGGGACCACAGACACAGGGGCTGGCAGCCAAAACATCCTCGATGGTGTCAGGGGGATGAGCTGGCCTATGTCTGCATCACCTGTGGATAAAACACATTTAAAATGTCCATTCATAGCCTGCCAGGCTGCTTCTCAGACAGTGCCTGTGTGCTCTGCAGGGCTCACAGGCAAAGAAATAGCTCATGATCCTGGGGAGCTCATCCTCTTCCCAGGAGAGAGCAACACTAACGTGTAAGCACGGGGTTAGTTGTAGGAGAACATAACAAGCTTCTAATGATACACCATCAAGAGAGATAAATTAATTTCCTCTCCACTCCTCTTCTATTTCCACGTGTGGCAGCAAGGCCCACGTTTAAACATGCAAGCCATGCTAATGTTTAATACATTGACATTAAATTTCTTCCTCTCCAGAAAAATTCATTCACCTGCCCACCCCCCTGAAGCTGTTGTTGCTAAGATACTTAAAGCAACTGTGTGAACCAAGGAGACCTGGGAATCCAAGTGTAACATTAGAAGGGTAAATATTTAATCATGCACATGAGGTGCCCCAGCCAAGCTGGGGTACCCCAAATGTGGTGTTACACCATGTTCTTGCACACTTCAATCATAGGTACAACTCGATTTGACTAGTCAGTCATACCCACACCACCAATTACTGATTATACTAAAACTTTGCAAAACAACACTATTTCTGCAGCATTTTTGCTGCCTGTTGATCCAGGTGTCCCTGGAAACAGTCTTGCTGGAGTTACTGCTCTACATCCAGATGATGCTGGCAGGGTTTCAAAGGCATGTCAGAGGAGCTGGATACTTGTATTATCTTGGCAGTCCAGGGGATTCCTTCATGGACAGCTCTAAGCCTCCATGAAGCAAAGTCCTTCTTTCTAGAGCTGGTCTGTCCTTTAGTTTTTAATAAAGCATGAACTGTAGCAGAGTCTCCAATAAAATGACACTACCTCATTACATCACATGTTATAATGTAAACCAGCTATTATGGTTTATTTGCTGGCTTTTTATGTTTAATTCTCCCTAATATTCTGCTAGGGAAGAAGATTTGGTATATTCTTAGTAGGCAATTCTCAAACTATATAAAAAATTTAGAGGAGGATGAAGAATATGATTAAAGTTGTTTTGGTGGATTTGAGATATGGAATTGTTTCTTCATAGGCCTTCAGAAATTCTAAGGTTAAAAGAAAGAAAGAATAATTTTGGAAAGATAACAGGCCTATAGAGCAATACTTTTTCACATATTTAAATTCCATCAGGTTCTTTACATATTTACATGTGTGATAACTATATATATTGTGATTGTGATACATATTATACCAACAGACATTTAAATTCTATGTCGTCTCATCTGTGTTCAGGAGTTCTGTGCTGTCAACTGTGATTAACATCACAGCTGGCTATTTTTGAAGGAATGTTTCTTGCAGCCAGGGAAACAAACGGGCTTTGTGAGCACGTCACAACTTTTATATCACAATTTATATGTGTTTTTTGTTTTTTCCTTTCTCAGCTGTGTAAGGGACCCAACCTGTGGGAGCAACAATGACCAGAACCTTGTCAAGTTCTATTTCAGAGCCCCTGTCTCCTCAAGAGTTTGCCTACAGTGCAAAGTATCAGGGTGTAATATAAACTCTGACCGTCCCCACCACCCCCCAGGACACGGATTCCCTCATCGTCCTCCCCATGGCTTCCCAGGCAATGGATTCCCTCATCTCCCCCACCACCTCCTGGGACACAGATTCCCTCATCTTCTTCCCCATGGCTTCCGAGGCAATGGATTCCCTCGTCCTCCCAAACCCCTCCCAAGTGACAAAACAAGCACAATAGGCAGTGTCATTGTCATTATTGTCCCCCAATAATAACAGCCCCAATAATGCTTCTTCTGACCATAACATGTTGATCACTTCTCTATGAGATCACTGTGTTACAGGATCTGCTACTGATTTCTAGAATTACAATATATTAGGGGGTGTAAATCTAAAGGTGTTTAATCTTTACTGTCCTCTTGTTCTTTAACTTTGGATCTTTGGGATCTACATTGCAGATTTGTAAAACTCTGAACTTCAGTAAATGCTCTAAAAGAATAATTGGATCAGCTGTTGTTTTTTTCTCATCAGGACTTTGTTTCTCCTCTCAAAGTTGTTCCAGTTCTCCCCATTGTACCAAATAGTTCAAATATTGGGCATTTAAGGAAGATTAACCTGCCTTACAGGTGCACACATCACAGTTCTGCTTTCTGAGCTCCCAAAGAGATATAAACCAAAGGATAAGCACCCCTTGTAACCAGTAATGCCTGAGCACTACTCTTAACTAGGAACTTGAAAATATTTGGCCAAAATATTGATTATTTACTGAGGTGTAATCTCTGCAATACATACAAGCTATTACAAACTTTCCATAGGTCAGATTTTATTAGTGACAATTAGAACTGTAAAAAAACTGTACATCTAAATTTACTTCATTATAAGCATTTGCTTCATCCTTTATATTTCAATATGTGTTCAGATTTTATCACTTTGAACCAAGAAAGTGTTTCTGCACTTTAATGTTAAATTGTCCTACCTGGAAAGACTCATTGGGAAAAAATTTGGAAATTAATAGTTTTCTGTCCATAATAGAGAAAAACAACTTGTTGGTTGCAGAATTGCACTGGAGCACAGCAGTTATCTTAGAGATAGAGATGGATTAGATTTTGATAATCTAGTGAATGTGGCCTAACTGTAAAAAGCATCTTTAAGGCCAACACTCAGTTTCCATATGACAAATACAATGAGCTGCCCTGTACTGACTAAGGCTGCCTAGAGCCCAGATGCTGTGCCAAAAAAAAGGAAAAAAGTCCATTTTTTTCAGCAACTTTTCCTTTTATGCTTCATCTCTTCAAAAAAAGGACTAGAGTCATTCTGAACCTTGGCTTCTCCATAAATAACTTGGCCAGCTCTCAAATGACCAAATCCCACAGATCTCCCACAAAGGCTCCAGGTCTATTCTCTTGCCTGTTGGTTAAACCTTGGCATTGGCTGAGCAGGTTCATTGCCAAAGTCCCCATCCTGTAGGATGCTCATCCTGAGCCAGAGTATTTCCTGATCACACTCAGTTCATACAAAGCTCCATCACACTCATGACCTACTGCTCTGCTTCTCCCAGGTAGTGATTTAAAGTGCTTGAATTCACACTTTCCCTTCTGTTGCATTGCTGGGTGCAGGCAGTGAGAAAAAGTGCCTGTAAATAAGAGTAACAGCAGATAATTCCTTGTTCCTTTGAACTGAAATGTACACAAATTTCTTCTGAGGAGCTGCTATTGTAAACCACCTTCCCTACAGTCATTCTCTTCTCACCTTAAGGGCTTTCATGAAGACTTGCTGGCCATTTTCTTTTGAGGTGGGAGAGGAAATTCAAAGTGAGCCATTAATACTTCAGCATCACCTTATGCCTGAACACATCACATCACCTGGACAAGGGCTTATCACACAAGATTTGAAAATGTTTTGAGCACTCAGACTTGTAGAGTGACATGACCCTTGCTGGACATCAGGCATCCACCAAAAACACTCTATTACTCCCTCCTCAGCTGGATGGGGGAAAGAAAATAGAACAAAGGCTCACGGGTTGAGACAAGGAGAGGGAGAGATCACTCCCTAGTTACTGTCATGGGCAAAACATGCTCAACTTGAGGGAAAAAAAAATTATTTATCACCAATCAAATCAGAGGAGGATAATGAGAAATAAAAAACAAATCTAGAAACATCTTCCTCTCACCCCCTCCTTCTTCCTGGACTTCATTTCTGAATTGTCTGTCCTCCCTCCAGCAGCAGCACAGGAGGATGGGGAAGGGGGGCTGCAATCAGCTCAGCATGCATTGTCTCAGCCCCTCCTTCCCCCTCGGGGAGGATTCCTCACACTCTCCCCCTGCTCCAACGCGGGGTCCCTCCCACAGGAGAGAGTCGTCCATGAACTTCTCCAGTGTGAGACCATCCCACAGGCTGCAGTTCTCCACAAACTGCTCCAGTGTGGATCCCTTTCCATGGGGTGCAGTCCTCCAGGAACAGGCTGCTCCAGCACAGGCTCCTCTCTCCACAGGACCCTCCTCCAGAGGGCTTCCCGTGGGGTCACAACCTTATTCCAGGCACATCCCCTGCTCAGGTGTGGGTCCTGCCCAGGCTGCAGGGGGGTCTCTGCTCCCCCAGTGACCTCCCTGGGCTGCAGGGGCTCAGCTGCCCCACCATGGGCTGCACCTCGGGCTGCAGGGGAACCTCAGCTCCAGCACCTGGAGCACCTCCTGCCCCTCCTCCTGCACTGACCTGGGGTCTGCACAGCTGCTTATCTCACATGTCCTCACTCCTCTCTTCCCTGGCCACAAGCACTTCCGCACAACGACTCTTCTTCCTTCTTAAATGTATTATCCCCGAGGTGTTACTGCAGTTGCTGATGGGCTCAGCCTTGCTTCTGATGGACACAACATTCATTGGCAGGGCTCCACATCCCAGCTCACACATTCACTGCATACAAAATGGATGTTAGCATTTGAAAATTCCTTGCAAATATGTGTGTGGGTTTAAGAAATGAAAGGCTATACAGTGTAAATGGCAAATTTAGCATTTCCAGAAGCTAAAGGGAACTCAAATGCTGTGCAACATCTTTATACATCTTTCAATGCCCCCATGTTTAAAGGAAAGTGTAAGCACTTTGTCAAGATGAAGAAATATTACATTCAAAATGCTTAAAGTGAGTTAAAAATCAGAGAGAATTGTTTTAAAGAAGGCACAGGTCTGAGATTACAGTATCACTGCAGATACATCATATTTCAGTTTGCTTATAAAACAAAATACTTTGTACAAAAAAAACATTATGACAGAAAAGTACCTGGATGTGTTTCAAGAAGATCTGCATTGCAATTTGACTTTTCTAGGAAACTTGAAAGCACCCCTGTTTGCACAGCTGTGGGATATGTGCTCTCTGAGCTGGAATGAACCCCACAGGCAGTGTGGGCACCCAGGCTGCTCACACACCACAGGTACCACACTGACCCAGCACATCTGTGCCTCCATCACAACCTCTTGAAGCTTTAAAGACTGGGAATCCACTGCTGCAGTGGGAAATACTCTGGATTTCAAGAGCTTTGGTCCTTATGCAAAGGTGGACAAAGTAGGGTAAATATATTGGAACAGTTACTCATTAGAACTGTGCTAAAAGGAATTGAGGCTCTTGGGACTGTGCTGGTTTCCTTACCCTGGGGAGGAAATGCTGATTCCCATGGGTTTTTTGAAGCTTCTAGTGTGGGATTAAGAAAGTTCTGTCTGCAAAGCAGTTGCAGTGCAATTTTCTTCTTTTAAGATGTGTGATGAACACGGATCAGGCCTTGTTCATCCCTGAGTGTTTCAGCAATCTGTTACTCATGACAATCCTATCATGGCAGTTGTACTCACAACCTGAGGAATCCTCAAGGACAGGGAATGATTTGCCCAGTGTAACCCAAAGGGATAGGTGTCCAAACAAAGGTGGGAAAACCAAGCTCCTGCTGACCAGAGCTAAGAGCAAACTGCAAATGCATCTCCCAAGGGAGTCTGATGATGCATTCCATAACATTCCTGCTCAAGTCAATATACCCAAACAAACATTCCATGAAATCAACTGAAAAACATGCTTTGAACTCATGAGAGCTGACAAAAGCACAGTTAAATTTACTCCATGCATTGCCTAGTTAAAAAATGGGCAACACCTGTTACTTTCTCATTTCTACCTGTTAACAAGAAAGAGTAACTGAGAGATTAAGCCCTCCCTCCGTGGTACCATGTACTACCAGATGACTGTGAATTCCCATGGGGTATAAAAGCAAAAGCCTACCCTTTGGAAAACCAAAGCCTACCCTCCCCAGCTGCCCTCAAAATGCAATTCCTCTTCTTGCCTCTCTTTCTACCTCTCTTCATTGCTCTGGCTCTCACTGAAGGCAACTCCATGGAATCCACAGGTATGGAAATCTGTTGTTCATCAGTGAAATTTTATTGATTTTTGCACAATAGGTATTTCATAGGCAACTGAAAGGGAAAATGTTAAGCATATCTCTGAAAGTGCATTTTATTTTATTGTACTGATGCACAATTAACACTTAAATGTGAGAGCAAGCATTACAAATGGTAAATAATTTTTTAAAAATTCAATATATTACTTCCTATGGCAAATTTTTAACTTGAGTACTTGATTTTGAAGAGGTTTCCCTCTGGAGTGGAAATTTGCTTTTGTAAATTAATTCTATATTGGAGTAACAGGAATCAGGGAGATGGTTGCTTTTTAAAAAGGACTTGTTAATTTTTCCTTTGTTCAATTAGAAGTAATAAAGAGTTGTTTGTTGCTTGATATGGAATCACCTTTCTGTGCTCAAATCAGCAATTTGGCTGATTAAAGGTTGGTAGCTACTGTAGGATAATGAAGTATTGCTGCAGAGCTGCTCCAGTGGTGTCTGTCTACAGAACCCCAGAGAGATGCAGAAGGATAGGACTGAGCTTGTCATACTCTTACAATTGGGAGATTTTATATGTGATGATAAAAATCTCTCCTAAACCTTTCTTTTCCCACTGGAGTCCACCAGAAAGCCTGACCTTTTTATCTGGGACTGCATATACCGGGTAGAAAATTCTTCTGGTTGTTTTAGACCATTCTTTTTAGAATAATTCTAAAGTAGAAAGGAGATCTTAAGCTCAAACTGGATTGTAAACTTTCCCTAAAGTTTCCTATACCATGGTATAGGAAATTGCAGAATTACTGCAACTACTTCATAATTTCTTACGTGGTGTCAGTGATGTCACACATAGTAGGGTTGGGGGTTTTTTTCATAAGGGAACTAGGTTAACTAGGTTAAGTCCAGGTAACCCCACATCCTGAACACAGAAATAGTCAAGAGAGGATGCTCAGGCAAGAATATGGTACAAGCCTGCATAATACTTCCCTAGAATACTCTCCCAGGCACCAGCAGACGTGCTTCAGGACTTTTGAAGTAGTGGAAATGCAATCTTTGTGTTTAATAGTTAACAATGGCTTTTTCTTTCCTAGATTTGATCTGATTTATGTTTCACTTTTACCTTCAACATCACCCTACACCAAGGATCCACATGCAAAGAGAATGTTCCTTTTTTTTGTTTGTTTCAAAACCTCATTCCAGACCACTGAGTTACTGTATTGGAAGAGAATCTCATTATAACCCTCTCCATGAATTTACAGACCTCCTTTCTGCCCTAGTTCTCTCAATTCTGACCTGAAATGCTTCAGTCCATTCACTTATTCCTTCTCTGGAATAACTTTTGACTTTCCAAACTTTTGATCACTTTCCTTGTCATTCTCTGAAGCTTTCCCTGTTTAGCAGTGCTCTTTCAGAGATGGAGGATGAGGATTGTAAGCAGCAGAAAATATACAATAACCCTACACAGAGTCCTTTAGAAACTCACATCTGAAAAGACCTTTTGACTGCCTAGGTGTAGTTTGCAAAATTCTTCTAAGTCAAGGGCTTGACTTAAAAGACCTCAGATCCAATGATCCAAGACTGGATCCAATGATCTTCAGGAACTCAGTGTAGGGGGAGGACCAGAGACTTGAAGTGCTTGTGGTGACAAACCTTCCTGAAGGTTGCTGAGGTGTCCTGCATCACTTGGCATTTCCAGTTTTGCTGTTGGCTTGATCTGTGTGTTCCCCTAACTCTCCATTTCCCTGCTACTAGGAAAATGAAGACAAAACATATTTTGTAATCTTCTTTTACCACTCAATTCATCAGGTTTCATACATTGCAGTAATATAAATAAAATTAAGAAAAATAACACAACATTTTTCATATCTGTTTGATGATGGACTGTCCCAGTCCCTTTGTACAATGGAGGATGAAACATTACTGCAAGAGACACACTTGAGAGAAACCCTTGCAGGCTTGTTTTTGTGGCTGCTGTTCTTCAGCAGGTGCACCTCACTGTGGGGCTTCATTCCATGAGCTCAACAAAGCATTAAGGATTGAACTAAATGCAAATGCAAGCTGCATCTGGCAAATTCAGAGGAATGCAAATCAATCAGTTAGGCTCATTTTCTCCTCTTTTAATTAAGTATTTCCTATAGATGCTTTTGTGCTGTTTCTGTGCTGTATTCTAGGGAAATGAAACACATTGCCTTCAAGTATTTTTCTGTATTGAATCTGTGTTATATCCTCCAGCGAATAACAGAATGGTTTGGCTTAAAGGGAACTCCAAGTTCATCATGTTCCACTCCTTGCCATGGGCAGGGACACCTTCCACTATCCCAGGTTATTCCAAGCCCCATCCAACCTGGCCTTGGACACTTCCAGGGATGGAGCAGCCACAGCTTCTCTGGGCAACCTGTGCCAGGGCCTCACACCCTCACAGGGAAGAATTGCTTCCCCATATCCCATCTAATCCTGCCCTCTGGCAGTGGGAAGCCATTCCCCCTTGTCCTGTCACTCCAGGCCTGTATCCTAAGTCCCTCTCCAGCTCTCTTGGAGCCCCTTTAGGCACTGAAAGGGGCTCTAAGGTCTCCCTGAATCCCCGAGCTGCCTCCACAGCAGAGGGGCTCTACCCCTCAGAGCATCTTGGTGCCCTCCTCTGGAATTGTTCCAACAGGTCCACATCCTTCTGTTGGGGGCCCCAGAGCTGGGCACAGTATCCCAGGTGGGGTCCCATAAGAGCAGAGTAAAAAGGGGGGGATCATCTCCCTCAATCTGCCTCCTTTTGAGGCAGCCCCAAACCATTTAATTTGCTGGGCTGCACATGCACCTGGTCAGGTCATGTTGGCTTCTCATCCTCCAACATCCCCAAGTCCTTCTCAGGGCTGCTCTCACTCCATTCCCCACCCAGTCTGTATTTGTGGGATTGCCCCAACCCACATGCACATATTTTTGTATTTACCAGTGACTTTAAGTGATTCTCACTGTGTTTTTTCAACAGATTTGCTCCTTCTTCAAGCTGTGAATCAGAAAGCATTAAAGTGTATGATGGTCCCTCAACTCATTCACCTCTTCCCAGACAAGTGTGCAAGGACACTGATGCAGTCCCAGTACTTGAATCATCTTCAGACAGTTTAACTTTCCTCATAACAACAAAATCCATGGATTTCACATGAAACTTCTTTGTCTTCTACTACTTCTTTTCGCCAGAATCAAGTAAGTCATTAAATACTGTTAGAACTGCACCATTAAAAGAAACTCTCTCATTAAGAGAAAGTTTAGGTCTGCAATTGGAGACTATTAGCAGAATCTTTAATTGGTTTCACTCGGGTCTTAAGGCCTTAGAGAATGGTGTAGGAGAAAAAATCAATGAAAGAGGCAGAAAACAACAGTGCACTTGCACAGATCCTAAAAAGTTAAATTTTAATTAGAAAAATTCCAGTAAAGGCAGCATTAGGGGACTTTACTTTTACTTACAGATTTCTTCTAAATCTACTTGGTTCGCAAATATTGTACAGTTTAACCAGAAAGAGAATTTGACCAACTAGTCAGAAGTCCTGCTGAGTACAGGTCACAGAAGCCAGTGAGGGTTGTCATTCAACAAGCTCCCTACTTTTTCCCATAGAAGGTAAGAACAGCTTGGACAAAATCAATATTAGCTTGTGACCAGTCCCTTTGTTTCTGCTGACCTGGTAGCCTGGTATTAAGCTCTTGAAATCTTCAATTTTACAGAGCAGTTACCACATCCCAGTTCATGCTATTCCAGTCTTTAACTTTGCTGCTGAAAAATTATGTGTTATTTCTAGTCTACCTTTGTCTTTGAGGTTTCCACTGATTGGATTTTTTTTCTTACCTTTGTCCATCAAGTAAAATCTCTCAAACTTGAAGGTTTTGCACTTCCATACAGATCATGACCAAGGCTTTACAGATTTCTATAGTATAAAGTTTCTTAGGGTTTGTTCTGGTTGGTGTGGCATCTTCATGATCAGTTTTTCCAGAGGAAACATAAATTATCCAGCATGTAGATATAACTAAGTTGTTCAAGGTACCAAAGCTGACTCATCTACAGCCATCTCATCACACTGTGCCTCACAGAAATAGAACAGTGATCACTGGATGCATTTTGTAATATCTACAGGACCTAAAATTCCCTATAGAAGTTCCATCTTTAGTACCTTTAATCATTTCCAAAGGAGTAGAATCCTAAAGTTACATAACTTTAGATCTTTATTTTTTTATAGCTCATTATATGACCTATTCTGTCACCAATATGTATCTACTCTTTTCAGAAACTGAAAATTGTGGGGGACAATTAACTGGTCCTAATGGGATATTTAGCAGCCCCAACTACCCAGAACCTTACCCTGAATTAACACACTGTATCTGGCACGTACAAACACCAAAAAACTCAAAGATAAACTTAGTTCCAGGATTTTTTTTGTGAGTAAATGCCCTAATGCTCTATTACTCTTTATTTGTTCTGTTTAAAGGCATTACTTTTTTAAACACAGGAAGCAGAAGTGCTTTCAAATGTTTAGAACATTTATACACTTTTAAAATCAATGTGCTTTGTTGAGTCTTATGATACAATAATTACTACATTACCCTATAGATGCTTCAGTGCCAGAAATGCAGGAAACACCTCAGGTGATCAGCCATGAGGTGTAGATCCCTTTTAAGCTGGGCTGAACAATCAGAATTTAAATTCAATAGTATAAATAAAGCTTTTGCTACATAAGAAATGTGTTTAAAACCATCATTTGCACTGTGATTGCAATTCAAAACTGAGGGTCATGGAGTAAAGCAATTATTGCCCATGGCATGACTTCTTCAGTAGTGCTGGACCTTGGCCAAAGGTGGTACTGGCTTAAGTACTTCCAAGTATAAATGCTAATGGATGCAGTGGCATAAGGAAACCACGCTGGCATGGATTTTCCTGACTCATCCTGCTCTTTAGCAGGGTTAGTCTCTCACATGTGGGTTGGTGGCCTTTTTTGGTTTTCCCTGTCACTGTAAATAGAGGAAAGTCTCAAAATCCAGAAGATTCAAAGGGCAATATCTTCAAGAACATTTCCTGAGACATTCAAACTGCAGAATGCTCTCTAAGGATTCAGTATGAAATGCATTGGATCCTGCAGGAGATCATTACCTTGACCTCAGCCCTCTGAGATGATGAATTTTGCAGTGTGGGCTGTTCCTACCTTTCCTGGCCAGGGTCCACCTGCTGATTTTGTTCTGGAAGTATCCACCCTCCACAGTACAGCTGGTGCTTTCCATCAGGGGCAGCAAGCACTGAGATAAGCTCTCATGAGAGATGGCAAGAGCCTTCCTCTAGTGATAGAACCAAGAGGTTGGAGACTCCCACAGGAATCAACCCTATGCCTTAAAAACCATTTCTTTTGAGAAACACAGCAATTTTTATATGTCTTCATTGTGTTATTTGCTTTTAATAATGTCTATTTGTGTGTTCTTCTGTTCTCCATTCTTTATTTCAGTTGAGTGGAACTCGTCACTTGATCTGCACTGGACCTTCCACCCACTATGAGCAAAGCTGCCTGTACTCAGATTTCTCTGTACTAATTTTTTCCTCTGTCTACAGCCTGGAACTAGACCAAAACTGCCAGCTGGACTTCACAGCAGTCTATGATGGTCTCACCACCACCACTGGCTTGATAGGCCAAGTATGAGGTCATGCTCAGCCCACATTTGAACCATCTTCAAATGTCATGACAGTTGTGTTGTCCACAGACCACACCAGCTCCTACAGAGGATTTTCAGCTCAGTATTCCAGTGTTCCCCTCCCAGGTCCTGTGGAGCCAGACAGTTGAGTGCACTTCCAACATGAAGTGGATGCTGATTCTTATTCTCATGTTGATTCTTCCCTTCTCAACATCAAAACTAACTGATGGTTGATACTGAGGAGTTAAGCCTTTTTATTGGTAGTCTTTATACACAAAATTCCCATATTAGTCTCAGCTATAGAACATAAATTGTCACCTGATCCATCTGCAAAACAAAACCTGTTCCTTCACTTTTGGGTCCTTTTCCTGGCTGGCACCACTGAAAAGCTGGATTTTTCCTTCTTTTGGACAAAACAGGCATTGTTATCACTCTAGAGATGCAAATATAAACTCTTCCTGACTAGTTGGTTTAAATGTTTTTGTTCCCTGAGATACTCAGGAAAATGGCCTGCACTGGTTGTTGAAACAGGGTTTATAGGTGTGTCATAATTTCCTTTCCCCCAGAGCTGGACCATTTTCCTTATTGGTTCTAGGTGTTTGCATGCCCATCTTCAAAAAATGAGGTGGAAAGTGAGCCCTCTAAAGCCTAAATAATCAATTTCCTCATTCTGCACTAGCACTCTGATTCCTGTTCCCTTTTATGAAGCCAGCAATTTGTTCTGTGTTACTGGGTTAAAAATTTACCTTTCAGCACGAGTTTTATGTGGTTTTGCTTACATTTTTGAAGTCGAGCATGAAATTTTGTTGCAACCTCTGCATGACCTCCAATGTGCATGAGCTACCAAGTGAGAAATGACCATGAAAGTGTGCTAATGTGGTTGTGGTTTGGGTTTAATTTCTCTTCCAATGGCAGCATTTCTGACAAGCTCTTCAGACAGCATGAGAATTGTCTTGAGCAAATCTTACCTGGCTTCCCTTGGCTATAAATGAAGCTCACCTACAGCTCAAGGATGCATCTTGCAGACCAGTTATGGCAGATTCAGTGATCTTTTCCTTCCCATTGGCCAACTGTGGAACAATTAAAAAGGTAAAGGGAGAAAAAAGTTACATGAATAAGCTAATAACATCTTATAAATGATAAAAGCTTGTAAAAGCAGTTGATGTAAGTTGATTTATTTTCCCTTAGCTCATCCCATTGCATGTTTCTTGTCTTGAAGTAAAAGGAATATTTTTGCTCTTTAAGAACCTGATGATTGATGAGCCCTTTAAAGGATGCACAGGAGAATCCACACAAATCCCAAAAGTTTCCCAAGGGCTAGTCCACAGCATTATTCTGACAAGGGTGACTGAAGTGCAGCTTTGGTACTTCCCCCAATCCATGCAACATTCCTTAACCTTTTTGCTGCATGGGCTGGTTCAATGTTTTGAAAAAACAGTGGGAGGGTTGATAATGGTTTTTTGGTTGCAGCCTGTTTCACATTTCTAAGATATCTTGAGCCTGTGATAAACACAGCTGGGCAGTTTTGTAGCTTCAGTGCAATTGCTTTCAACTGCTCTGCTTGTACAGTCCTAGTATGTGTGGAAATACAATCTAAATGTCAATGGCAGTGCTTTTATTTTTGCCTCTTCTACTCACCTTTTTTAGTAGACTGTGGTTGGAAGCTGAGTTTCCCAGAAATTTAAAGGCATCACATAAACAGAGCTAGTAAAAGCATGCACCACATAATGCTCAGAAAGGAAGAAAAGCACATCATTCTATGCCCACATGTAAATCAATGCCCCAGTTAAATGCCCACAGTACTTGGCAGCAATGATTATTGTACCTGGGCTACTTTAACAGATCTGTAAATGCTGTTGCAGCTGCAATAAAGATGACATTGTGGTCACCTACCCACCACCTGAACACCACAGAAGATTCAAATTTAATGCCTTCAGGTTCCTGGAGAGCTTTCCATCAGTTTATCTCCAGAGTGATACTGTAATTTGTGACAGCAACAACACAGACTCTGGCTGTACCCAAGGCTGCATTTCCAGGGAAAAGAGCCACTTTTCCACACATGGAAAACTAACACTGTAGTGGGGCCCATTTGCCTGAAAAAAGATCTTGGGTCTGCTCATCACTCAGGTAAGAATATCTCTCTATATATAAAATCTAATTAAGCTCTTCAATGGTGTAAGTCAATTACTTTAATTCCTCTGATGAAATAAGCGAATGACAAGTTCAAGACTAACGTGGCATCAGAGCAATGGGTTCAAAGTGTTTTGTGAAATCACAGAAGCACTTTTCAAACTGACTGACCAAAGGGTTTTTGGGTTAAGATGTGCTCCTGAAGTAGAAAAAGCAGCTGTCACTCCTAGTTACACAAGTAGCTGAATAGCAAGAGATTAAGATACTTTTTGATGGATACATAGGGACCAGGGCTCATTTCTCAAGCCACAGGATACTTAAAAAACACATTCCAAAGCACAGTCAGGCTTTGTTACAACCTGTGTATCTTCAACAGTGCACTCAAATTCACCCAATTTTCTATGTTGGTGCTACAGATGACAAACACAGCTGACTTTTTCCAGGCCAGGTTAAATCCTCCCACCACATGCACTGCCCAGTAGAACAGGAATATGAAAAGGACAGTCTCTGGAACAGAAGTCAAAAGCACCAGGCCTTTAAATTAGAGCTGCAAATTTTTTAGCTTTAGTGCCCCAACCTGACAATACTTTTGAGAACCATTTGCAGTCTCAGAGTTAACAGAAATTACTAGATATGGAAAAGCTATTTTTAAAAGCTTGTATTGTTACTCCCAGTATGCTCAGTATTCTCACATTTATGGAGCCCAAAGCTGCACCTGAGAAAAGCACATTGTGCCACAGGTGTCAGATCTAAGAAATATTTAGAATCAATTGTGCTCTGAATAGTAATAAGCATATTTTCTTCCTCTTTAATTATTAACCTTTCTGAGCCCTAGCAACATTTTAAATATGTTCCCATTTACTTCAACAGGGAAAGATTTTGCATCCAGATGTGTGAAAGTGGACACATCTGTAATGTGAAAGGATTCAAGTGCAAATAGATCAAAGTCTTACAAAGCATAGAGTGAGTTTTACTGAGGACCAGCTGGGAAACCACGAGAAGGGTTAGAATCACAGGTTTCATTTTTGCCCAGCTTTGCTTCAGCAAATATCTCAGTGATCTGGCTCTGAAGACAGTGACAGCACAGCCTGGAAGAAACTTGGCTGCCAACACCACAGAATTTAAGATCATGATGCTCTTCTGCACCACTGTTTTACTACCAATTTTTACAACTCTTCAGTATTACATATTCAGAATTTACAGCCTGGGTGGGTCAACTCCTCAGAACAAAAAAATCAAAAAAACCTGTTTTTTTAATTTCCATTGAGACTATATAGGATTCTTTAAACACTTTCTTCTTCTCTCTCCACAGAATTCCTCACTAAAGCAGATGCTGAAGAAACCCCAAACCTGCAACAATACAACTTCTACACTCTTTTATTTGTGGTTTTAATTTGAAATATTGTGGTAGCTGTGATACTGAAACATCACAAACACCAGGCAGGATACAGCTACCAAAAAATCCAGAGCTCACTTTAACTGCTTTAGGTGATTTTGAACTTGTGTCAACTCCTATTCAGATTTGTCACCTGAGGAGAGGAAAAATAAAAATGGAAAAAAAATCAATAAATTAACAGCAACAACACTGAGAAACATATTTCAACTTCTTTTGTAATAAAAAAAAAACCCAAACCCCAAAGAACCTCTCAAGTCAGTACTCTGTCTTAACTCACTGAGTTTAAAAAGAGTCTGTGTCTACCTCAGGGTTTCTTAGCACCTAATAACAAACTTTACAGGTATAAAGCACAAGATAATTAAGGTCCTTTTTTATTAAAAGTCTTTTTATCTTTTCTAATCACTTTGAAACTGCACCTGGCAGGAGTTAAGCTGAGGGACAACTGCAAGATGTCTGTTCAAAGCACATTATCCTTTCTTCCAAATCTACTCCTGTGGGTTACAACCATCACAATGTGACAGTCTTCAGAAGACATCACTTCTCCTGGAGAAGAAAATATTAGGCAGATTAAATAAAGATACTGGATTGTACTCAACTGTTCGCTGAGTGAACACTCACTTCCCCAGCAACAGCTTTTGCCAGAAGTGTTTGTGCCCAGCTCAGGTTTCCCCACACAGTCCAGGTTCAATGGGGCAGCCCATTAAAGAACCAGAGCCACAAACAGAGTTAAGTATGAAGGTTGACATTCCACAGAAAAGGGGTTTCCTACCTCCTCAGCTGACAGCAGAACTGATCCCAACAGGTTAAAGGAAGTAGGATGCAGTAAGGAAACTGCTCTGGCCTTCTGGACAGTGAAGTTTTCCCTCTTCTCTAAAGAAAACTCCATAAACTTGTCTAAATTAAACAATGACAATGCTACCCTTCCTCTTACAGATGGGGTATTAAATGTCTTCAACAGGAGTGCCATTAAAATAAACCAAAAGCACAAACTAACTACATTCTGTTTCAGAAGAAACACATTTCATATAAAAAACCAATACAACAAAAAAAAGTGACCCATGTAGGTAAAAAGATATGCAGTAACTCAGTTTATTTAGAGTACTCCATTGTTTAAACTGAAACTGGGGAATTGTTCATATGGCTTTTAGCAATGTTCTTTAAATAAATAAGCCACAAAGGGCATACAAAACTCTTAGGAAAAAACACATTCTTAAGATCTTTCATAGAACTGACAACTGTGTACAACGGTGGGGAGAATTACAGTAACAAAATGCAAGTTAACAACACTGAGGTTCTTTACAGCTGTAACTCCATAAATACTAAGCTTTGTAAAGTGTAATTGCTGTTGAAGTATTTACATTGACATCCTACATCTCTGTTCCCTCTATCTCTCTCCATTAGAAAACCCTTCACTGGAATCGTAGTGTGTTTGTGAAATTTTGTTTGGCTTCGAGTTCTGAACCAAGTCCATCAAGAGAATTATTTTATTGTCTATGTGTGTCTGAAGAGCCTGGATTTGGTGATCAATATAGTCCATTAGTTTTTTCTCCATCAGATCCATATTTTTTGAGATGATCTTTTCCAAATAGGAGCAAATAGGCTGTTGTTCTACTCTGTAAAAAGAGCAAATATAAGTGTAAGTATAACCTACTTCTTAATGACAATGGGCATAAGAGAGGTGCACTTGAACTTCTTTTAAACATAAAATCTCATTTATTAAGCAACAAACTTTGAAGGCATTAGGGTTTTAGCATGAGTAAAACACCCTGTCTGTCCCATTTTAAATCTCAATGTTTTCATAAACACACTATGGTATATAGTCATCTTCTTTCAACCTTATTTTTCAAAGGCTCAATTATGCATTAGAGAGCTTAGTTACATAAAACAAAAGCCACACAACTCAACAGTGTACAGAGAACTCAAATTCTGCCAGCATGGCACACTCTGTCCTCAGCAAAAGTGTTCCAAGAGTTATTCAAACTATGTAACACTTGGGTTTTGCATCTCCATTTTTTAAAAATACTGCATTCTTCCAGGAGCTGGAAATATTCAGTCTGTATTTGAACCCTGATTCCTACACAACATTCCTACACCTCACAGGTTCCTCCATTGTTCCTTAGGTTTCAAACTGGGTGCACTCTGAAGTCTGCTCTGTAAGTGCCAACAAATGAGGAACAGGTATACACTAAGTACAGCAAACAGGTTGTGTGACATTGTTTGAGGAAAGGAAGACATGAGAATTTGGGAAGTAGTCAAAATAAAAATGTTGTAGTAACAGATGTGAAAGACAAACTAAATGTCTACGAAAATGCAGAAATATACTTTTTAAAACTAGTAATAAGTGAAACGGAGATATAAGACAAACAGTTTAGTAACAACAAATGATGTGATTTCTGAAAAAACTCCTACATTCAAGCAGCTCATCTCAAAAACTCATTGTAACCACGTTCATCATGTTCACTGCCTTCAAAATCTACTCTGGGATTCACTATTGCTATTAATGACAACAGAATGCTCACACTATGAATTGTTTTCTTTTAAAACCTGTCTATAAAGTAGTAGCTTTAAGTGTTCCAAACTTAACTCACCCCACACACTGAACACACTCCTCTTTAGCCACTGCACTTTTCCCAGGATGCCTCTCCCCATCTTTCAGCCGGAGGTGATTCACCTGAGTGCACAAGTTTTGGAGAAAAGGAAGAAGCACCTGTGGGTTGGCTACATTTGGGGCTTCTCTTCCTTGTTCCTGCACATGCACAGGTCCCACGACCTTCAAATCATTCCTGAGGTCAGCTGCATTTTGCTGGGCAGTCAGTCTTTCAGAATGGAGAGTATTCCCTCTTTCAGGTACCTCTGTGTTCAGATCACGATTTATTTTTAAGTCTTTATATACTGTTTCACTTGTTACATGATTTTTAACAGGCAAAGGCTCCCTGGCTGATTGACTCAGGGATGACTGAACAGCTGCACTGTGCAATCCATCTATTGCATCGTCACCTCCAAAGTCAGAATTTTTCCCCAAGATCCAGTTCAGTTTGTCTCCAAGAGGTAAACTGTTCTGATGGAAAGAAAAACAATATGATTTCTATTTTAGTATTAAAATATACTGGAAATTATACAGTAATAACAACAGATATATCTCAGCATTCTGCTAGTGGGATATAAAAACTTTAAACATAGTTCTGAATTATATTCTTAGGGAAAACACAGGAAAATATTTTCCCTGTATATATGATGTATTATCTTGTCAGTCTCTAAGTAGAAAATAGCTTTACTGCCTTCATTTTTACCTCACTATATCCCCAAGACTGACCATTATTAAATATCAGAGGGAGTCAGGATTCTGTTGAAACAGTTCACTTTGCAGGATTAGGATCTAAATCCAGTAAATGCTTTTTAAGAGCACATTCCCTTTAGTTGAACACGACATGCATATAATGACCATAAAAGTCAAAACCAGCCCAAACATCCCAGGGAATGTGCCCACCATCCTCGACAAGCAGTGACAGAGAAAATGAACAAAAGGAGAGTAAGGTGGCAGTGAAGTTTAAAACTATAATAATGCAGAGTTCTTAACTCTGGACTTGGTGTTTGCACAGTGATTCCTCGACTACACAAGCTTTACTCATTGCACTCATTTGAGTGGCAACAGCTAAACCAGGGTTAAAATAGTACAAAGTGTGGGCTAAAAAAAATACAAAATCTTTTTCACTAAACCCATTTGGAACATTCTGACTTGGTAAGGTCCCAGATCAGTACTGTTCATGGAAAAGCAGTGACTTACCTTCTGCTGACATCGGACCATGTCCATGAGCTGCTGAGCACCTGGAGACAACTTAGATCCCATAGATTCCATTATAGTTTGCACTCTGTCTAGATCTATGCTTGAGCCTAGTGAAGGAAAATCAGTTGCTATTTTTGCAGACACTGCTTTCACTTCTATAATTATTTTACTGATGAGTACTCTTTGTTTCTCACCAAAGGAGAGCAGCTATTGCAAGAAGGAAAAAAAAAAATATTCTGGTTAGGAAAAAAACCATTTCACCTTTTCTTTGTATGTAGGGGACAATGCATTGTTCCCCGAGTCTTGGGAAAAACTATGCTGAACTCTTTCTCAGGGAAGTTAAGCCAATTTCTCCTTGCTATTATTTCCCCAAAAAATCAGATTGGAATGCATGCCCCAAAGATAAATCAGGGCCTTGATCTTCTAAGTATTTAACAAGTAGTGGCCATAAATTTTCATAAGCTTACTTTTAACCACATCAGAGTTCACAGTTCTTATCACAGATCTGCAGTTCATCTGTGTTATGATTTTTTTCTTTAAGACAAAACTATCTGTATCATATAAAGTCTTCATGAAAAGAAAACTGATTCAAATTTAAAAGAATTCTGCTATCATGACAAAGTACCAGCTAAGATTTTTAAGTGATTATATGAAGTCAGGAAGGGTAATAACTTGACCAAGGGCAATGCAATTTAATCAATTAAGTGATTAAAAAGACAAAGAAAAAAAGAAAAGTAAACCAATTCTGTTCAACTCCTTACCTTAATTCTACAGGAGGTGGCAGGGCACTCAAACTTAAAGTGCTTGTGGTATAAAGTAAACTCTTCAATTTCACTAGAAAAATATAGTAAACAAGGCATGACATCAATACACAAAGTACTACTTTTTATTTGAAGAAATACACTACATGGGTAAATATTTAAATAAGAAACAAGACTGACTGGAACATATTTCTAAACCAGTTTTAATGTTTACAACAGCAGCTTTAGTTTCTAGTTCTCAGCAGTTTTCTGGTTTCTAAAGGCAGTTTTAATGCTTATATGCAACTTGCAATGGATCTTATGAAGTATGTACATAAAAAATTAGTTGTCTGTGTACATACACTATGTACTAGAGAAGCTTTTAAGGTTCAGTAGTTATTCACACATCTTCCCTGAGGCTGTGACTCGGCTGGTTTCTGTTTAGCGAATTAAGCAGCAGAAACGCCATATAATGACATGAAAACAACACCAAAACGTTGCCTTTTACTTCCCCTGGCAAAGCATAGAAGGAAATATTGAAGGGGAAAACAAAACCTTCTTTTTTTTAATTTTCTCTCTTGAAAATGTGAGATGACTACTTACCAAAGACACAAAAGATCTTTCATGGAATCACAGAACAGGTTGCATTGGAAGGGACCTCAAGTTCCAACCCCCTGCAGTGGGCAGGGACACCTTCCACTATCCCAGGTTGCTCCAAGCCCCGTTCAATCCGGCCTTGGACACTTTCAGGGATGGGGCAACCACAGCTTCTCTGGGCAACCTGTGCCAGGGCCTCACCACCCTTACAGGGAAGAATTTCTTCCTAGTGTCTAATCAAACCATTCTCTGTCAGTTTGAAGCCATTTCCCCCTTCTCCTGTCACTACATACTATTTACAAGGGTATCTTCCCATCTTTCCTTCGCGCTCCCTTCAGGCACTGGAAGGCACAACCAGGCCATCCCGAAGCCTTCTCCTTTCCAGGCTGAGCAATCCCAATTCTCTCAGCCCTGTCCGTAACAGCAGGAGCAGCTCACAGAGACACACACAGACCCCGAGGCTGCCTGCAAGCTGTGACTGACCCCGGACTCACCCCGGGGCCCGGCGGGCGCCGCAACTCTGTCCCCGGCCGGTCCCGCAGTACTCCTCGCCCACGTACACCTCCATGTTCCGGGCCTGGCTCAGGATCCCCACGGACACCATCTCCGCGCCGGGCCGGCACTCCAGCCGCAGCTCGCAGGGCTCCTCGCCCGCCNGCGCTGGGCAGCGGCGGGAACCGCCTGAGGGAGAGAGGGAGGAAGGGGCTGGTGCTGCCAGGGGAGCGCTGGCGGGGGAGGGAGTCAGTTCGGTTGGAAAGGACCCCCGGGAGCATCGAGTCCAACCTGTGACCCACCACAACCCTATCAAATAGACAGTGGTACTGAGTGCTGCATCCAGCCTTCCCTTAAACACGTCCAGGGACGGTGGCTCCGCCACCCCCCATGGGCAGCCAATGTCTAATCGCTGTTTCTGTGAAGAAATTCCTCTTGATACCCAATGTAAACCTGCCGTGGCGCAGCTTAAGACAATGTTCTCTCGTCCTGTCGCTGGTTACCTGGGAGGCCGACCCTGAAACTGTGTCAGAGAAGGTTTAGGTGGATATCAGGAAGAGGTTCTTTCGCAGAAGGTGGTCGGGCACTGACCAGGCTCCCCAGGGTTTGGTCACGGCCCCAAGGCCGCCAGAGCTCCAGGAGGGTTTGGACAGCGCCCAAACACAGGCATTGCTGAGATGGGCCTGTGCAGTTGTACTGATGATCCCTGTGGGCCCTTCCAACAACCCAATGTTGTTATTCCGTGCCCCCTACCTGGCTACCGCCTCCTTTTAACCCCCTGCCCAGGTTCTGCAAATGGGGTGCCCGGGTCTAGTTGACAGGGTGGGGTTGAGCCATAGGTTGGACTCGATGATCTCAGAGATCTTTTCCAACCTAATTGATTCTGTGATTCCGTGAAATGTGGCAATATGGCAAAATTCAGAGCAATGGGATTCTCTCTCACGAGTTGTGTGCTGAGAGCACACCACACAGGAGAGAGAGAGAGGCTGTGAATAAGAGGCTATAAATAAAAGATGGGGTTCATTTAATTTTCAACAGGATCCTGACTTCTGGAGTCAGGGAAAGCTGCTCCCGAGGCTGTGGCACAGACACAGGCACAGGGAAAGTGCATATCGAGTTCTGCTTCCACTTGGTGCTCGGCACAGGACGGTTGGGAGATGGACCTGCACAGGTTTTGCACAAATTAATATTGCAAATACAGCCAGCATCTCTGCTTTTGGTCACCTGGGCTATGGTTTTAGGGGATTTAACAGCAATGGAAAAATGGATTTGCTCTATTTTAATTAAGAAGTTAATTAAAATTAATTAATATAAATATTTTAGTGTGAAAACTGTATCGTCTCAGTGTACTTTTTTTGTATTTCTAAATGCGCTTGATCCTTCTGAAATGCCTTGCAAATCCATCTGGTTTTAGAAGCATTTATTCTCTGCTTTTGGTGACAATGTGGTTGCATGGAAGATTATTCTGATCCTGGAAATGCGATGGTCTGCAAAAATTACAGACTTTTGGTAAGGACAGCTGCATTTAATATAGGAGGGACTGGATAAAATCCCTGTTCTAGGGATTTCCATGTGTTTGTGGGATTTCCACATGTTCACATGCATTGTATATTTGATATGTTTAAAGATGAAGAAATGGAAAACAACGAGCTAAAATTTCAACGACTAGATTTTTTTTTCACACTAGAGCCTTTTGCTGAGCTGGAATAGCCAGGATAAACCTCCTAAACACTGTATTTGTCCGGAGCAATATTTTCTGTTTCTAATCTCTTACGATCTCCGTGTGGTATGAAAGACCTTTAGAACAAACCAGCTGGATCCCGACATGGGTCGGTGCTCTTTCTCCAATCAGCATTTAAGAATGTGCTGCTTTTTATTTGCATTAAGCTGTCTGACCAGTTTTCTTGCAATGCTAGTGGATTAAATTTTACTTCCCGTTCCCTTAGCAGAGATGCAGTATCAGGGTGCTTTTTCTGTTGTTTGCCTTGGGAGCAGAGGGTTCTTGTTCTTCTAGTTCTGTGCAGAGCAGCCAGAGCCAGGTACACTCTGTCTGCTTGGAGTCCCGTCATGTTAAAGCACTGCCTATTTCTGTTCACTTTTGGACTAACTTTAACTGGAAAACCTTTTTGGATAAAAGGTAAGCTTTCTTTTTTTACATATTCAGAAAGTTTCTCCGAGTTTTTTTGTACTCTCAGGTCCCTGTTGTAATGATGCTCCTGTTTCACACCGAGTCAAAGCACCTGCTCGTGGAGAAAACCTTCTTCAAGAAAAAGGTGTCTGCAAAAGATTATAGGTTGAAGCTTTTTATTGTTGAGCTCTTTGTGGTTTTTTTTTTCCTCCAGGATGTAGTAGGTGTGTAAATACATCATCTTCCATACAGGACACTGGTCGTGGCAACTGCAGTTACTGTCACTCTGACTTTAGAAAAAGATTTCTTCTTCAGGAATGTGTGGGAAATTCCTACAGTTTCATTACAGTTTCTCATCAACTCATTTCCATTTATGATTTGGTTTCATATTTGAGATTTAAATGTAACCTGAAATATTTATTAGAAAGTGGTATTTTTATGTCATGCATTAAAGGTAGTTTTCTGCTTTCAGGTGTCAAAATTTAAATTGTTAAGAGCATCTCCATTACTAATTCGACATACACATAACTCACAAAACAGAATAGATTTTGAGATTTAGATAATAAAATTATTGAAGATTAAGAGCAAAGTCAGAAGTAAATATCAAGTGGTGATTTTCTTTTCAGACCTGTTTGCTAACAGCAACTTCCACATTTTGATTGCAATGGCAGCCTGCAATGTTAGAAATATGCTACCTGCACCAGCTTTTAAAAATCCTGATGTTATCTAACAGGTAGAGATTATCATTACACTGAAAAATCATCCCACTCACTTTGGATGGGTGGTTGTGTGCCTTCTTTGCAATTATGAATTCCTTTCACAGAAATGTGGGAGGCTGAGGTGAGACTTTGTACTACTCCAAGTGTGAAGAAATCTCTCTGTTTCCTTATGAAAGAACAATTTAAGAAGAAAGAAACCCCTTTCATTGTTGAAGCCCTTGTTATTGTTCATCCTATTACCTGTTTAAAAGCAATGGTTGTGTCTCTGTCGATCAAGGCAGATCGATGTGCAGACAGGAAAAAGGAAGATGAATTCAAGTTCACACAATTTTAAATAAAATTACAGGAGATTGTGTTTGTCTGTATATTTATCCATTTACCTGAAACCAGATACTTGGCAGGCTTCTTATCTTTAGCTTCCTGCCTTAGCATGTTGTTCTGGAGATAATTCTGATATCACGTAAAAAGTGACAAACCTTTTGCAAAGGTTTGACTGTTGGTAGAACAAACAAAATGCAGCATTAGGCAATGGCAGGAGTCAACATTGTACACACAGGAGGGAGAACAACTGTAAGTATTGCTCACTCATGGCAACGGGGAAAGGAATATGAGTAAAGGGATTTAAGGGAGGGGAGTTGACTTAATCAAGGAAAGGACAGAAGGAAGTAAAGACATGAGCAAGAGGGAGAAGATGAGCAAGTGCAGGACCCAGCAGTAGTTAGAAGGCCATACCACAGCAGATGGCTCTGTAACCAGCAAAAAACAGTATTTTGGGACTGAACTTATCACTCTGGAGATACAACATTCTCCAGTTCTGTGTCTTACAAGCTCTGAAACGTTGTGGCAAAGTTGGATCCACCATTCAAAGCACTTGTACATCCATCAAGCATTCCTGGAGGAGCCCTGCTGTAGATTTGTGGATCAGCACATCCTTCCTGGCACCAACGAGGTGATTTCACAAAGCTTCAAGGAACTTACTTCTATCTGAGCTGCTGCCATCTCTTGCACAGTTGATTTTAACTGACCAGCTACCTCAAAAAGCACTGTGAAGAGACAGATGGGTGGACAGAGAAGGTGGCTGCATTGATTTGATGTGGGTCATGGAAGAAAAAAATGTTTCAAAAATGATAGGCAAAGTTACAAAGTTAGTAATCCAGAATAAGAGAGAATTAAGACTTTGTTTAAATAACTTCATAGTTTTTCTTTGTTTTCTCCAGAAGACACCAGTTTTACTCTGAAGTAACTTTTTTTTGGAAATCAGTTTGACCATTCCTAAACAGTTTCTTCATCACTAGCCAAGTATGCACTGAAGAGATTTATTTTTAATATTTTTGGGATTCTCTGTTATGTTATTCTCATATGGCCTGAGAGATTTTTTTCAAGTAATAATAAATTTGGGCTGGTATTGTCTATATGAAGGAATAGGAAAAATTTGAGCTATTATCACAGTTTATAATGTAACTGACTAAACCCAAGAGTTAAAGCCAAGACTGCCAGCCAGTGTTGGACACCCTGTTTAAGAAAACTTTGGCTTGATTTTGCAGGTTTTAGCACTTTCCATCAGTTGTGTTTGGAGTGGTGTAGTCATTACCCTTGAATACAGTCAAAGCAGCATTTCTGCAGAGAAGAAGGCCTCATATTAGTAGTTTAAACACTCAGAAATTAAGAGTTAATTTGGGCATGAATGAAAATGTTGATTTCTTTGACTTCCCAGCATGATCCAAGAGCTCTGGCAGAGACAGAACAGACCAAACAGAGCATGGGCAGTCAGGTCCTGCTCTGGTGAAATCACCCTTTCTCCATTTCTGGCTGGATCAAAATGGACTTTTGGCATCCATCACTGTCCAGGTGTCAACATAACATCTTACTTATCCCCTCTAATTCTTTACCAGTTTCAAACTTTATTTTTAGGTGTATCTTCTGAACAGGCATCCAGATTTTCTACATTAGAAATAATCATTCCTCGAAGTCTGACAGGCAGAGAAAAACATCACCCATTTTTTCATGAGGTTTGTTATTCTGATATTTTTTTTCTTCTGATGTTGCTGTTTTTCACAATACTGTCCTACATTCCACACACAGTTTATAGTATATAGAGAATATTCCTGTGAAGAAATGTGCCCCAGACTATCTCTTCAGATTCTTAGTTTTCATTAAGAACTAGTTTTGAGTAAATTTCTTCCCACAGAGGCCTGTGATTGAACTCAAAGTTAGATCCTTCCAAACTTCTAGTTTTGTTAACCACCTTGAAAGACAAAAGTGTGAAGGAACATGAAGAATATTTCCATTTCCTCTGAATAAGATTAGGTGTTGAACTTTCACTAATGTCCATCCTGTCCATGTTCTGGTGTTCGGATAACCAGAGGATCTTAATCATCATTTTCTTTTTTAATATAAAAAGTTTTTTAATATAGATTTTTAATCCAAAGGGTAAAAATGGTCCTACAGAGTCACACAGGTTAAAAGAATCAGTTAAAAGAAAAAGATCTGAGCCTTAATTCTTCAGTTCTGAGGTAACTTACCTTTGTGCCATATACCAAGTTCAATTACTGGATTAACTGTTAATGAAATACCATTAGTCACCTTCGTGCAAACCAATTAAGGAATAAAAGTCTGTGAGTCGTTTATCTGATTTACATAAGGAGGGTCACAAAACATGATGTGGTGCTTAGCAAAGAGTGCACACATGGGCTGTGCCCTCCTGTCCTCTGAGTGAAAATGTTTTGAAATATAAAGGGCCTGAGGGTTTGCCATCTGTGTTTGGTCACATACTTAACATACACAATATTTGGACCTCTCTTGTCAAACAAAACATGGAACTGACAAATCCAAGTAGAAAATCACCTAATTAAGTGATGTCTCTCATTCTGTTTTCAGGAGCATTCAGATGACAATCTTTCTTACTCAGTTAAAACCAGAAATGGAACATATCTCCTAAAATTGAAGAAAAATAAGTATGTGATAGTGTTCTAAGGAATCATACCATCTTGGGGTTAGTTACATACAGACAAGCATTTTTATACTGCAAAAATTCAGAAGAAACCATTTAAGTGCCAGATTGTAGTAATTACAAAATGACTCTGTTAAATGCTGTTAAAAATAGTGTCTCTTTAATGTTACTATCTTGCAAATAGAAGGGAGTGATAATTTTTCTAGTTGTGAAGAAATTTATTTTGATTATTTTTTTTATTAGCAATGCAAGATTGTACATTTCAGAAAATCCTTGGGGAAAGTTAGAGTTCTGTTCAATATTAGCTTTTTATTAGCAGAGGGGAGGGTTGTTAGCTGTGTTGTATTTGAAGAAGTTTCTATTTCTGTTGTTCCTCATTCCTGAGCCTGGAATAGTGCAGGCCCTTATGCAACTGAGCCTGCTTAGATTCTTCTCCATGGATATTTTAGTTAAAATGTTTTAAAATAACTTATTTTCCAAAGACTCCAGATTGTTTTAAGATATTTTGTTTCATGTGCCTGAATTTTAGTGATCATTTATAATGGGTGTACTGCTACGAATGTGGCTCTTACCAGGGTTCTTGACTTGTTTCTTGCTTTCTAGACCTTTAAAAGAGCAGTAGTTTATTTTTGTTTCCAGAAAGCTTGTTAGTGAAGATTTTATGCTGTACACATATGGGGAAAATGGGAAACTGGAGGCAACACAAGCCAAAAATGAGGTACTGTATATAATAAGATTCCCAACTTTGTGTCAAAATTTCCTCAAACCAGGGAAGCCGAGTAAAAATATATTTGCTGGGAAAGAGGCTTTTGTCAGTTTTCACAGTTGCAGCATTTCTGTTTAACAGTTACCAGTGATAATAAACATAAGGTTCGTGAGAGAGAGGGCTGTTTGTGGTGATACAGCATCCCTCTTTCCCAGGATGTGAAAGGAGATGCCAGGAAATTATGCCAAGACTGAATTTGAGCTACTTGATTAGGTCATGTTTGCATAATATGCAATTAAGGGTACAATGGCAGCATCAAAGCTCTATAATTTTTAGGTCCTGTGTCAAACCCAAGCCTTATAAATACTTCTAAATTTAATTTGAACTTTAAACTGCATGTGAGCTGACTGAGACTCAATTGGGTGGTTTGTGCATGGGAGATCTTCTCAGATCAGCCTTTGAGAGGACTCTAAGTACAGGATGAGCAGTGTAGAGTAAAAGATTTTTATGAAAGATAATGATGGGTTAAACAAGTACTCCCAACATGTCAAGTGATATTTTACTCCAAGAAGGTTGGGATTACTTTCAAAATAGGGAACCCCGTAACAACCAGCCTTAATGTCATGCAAATAATATGGTTAGTTAGAAAATAAGTTGGCAATTGAAGGCAGCCACCTTGTTTTTGTCTCTAATTATGTGGGTTTGTTGCCTTTCAGACACACTGTTATTATCATGGCTCTGTTGAAGGAATTCCTGACTCGACACTTGCTCTCAGCACCTGTGATGGCCTGAGGTATTTGTTACCTCTTGCTTCTTACTCCAGAATAATTCCTTGTGCAGTACCAAAGTGAAACAGCAAAATAGCATTTGCTATTTATCATACAGCTGGGAAAATCCCACCGTCCTGTCTTGCAAATATTTTTTTTTTAATATTTTCACTTTCTGATGAAGCTGAATCTCTACAGATTTCATGGTTTCCCTCAACTCCCATTTTTCCCCCCTTTTCTAAAATTCCTTCAAATTAAAAAAGATAACATGAGAGAAACTGTAATCTAAATATAGGCAGAACCTGGGCATGAACTGAGGCCTTTAGCACATGATGTGAATGTCTTGACCAGAGACAGTTTTGTAGATGAAATCTTACCTGATGAAGCTTTTGTTGAACTTAAAACACTCCTGCAAAAAAAATTCTGTTTTATGACTGGGCATGTTTCAAAAGACAAACCATTTCCATGAAAAAATTTTAACCAAATTCGAAACGATTTTTTGTGTTTCAAATACAATAAAATTACAAAGAGGATAAAATTCACCCAGCTATCTTTCATGTATAGTATCACAGTGACATGTCACTCACATAAATCATGACACCTCCTGGCATTCCTTTAAAAGAAGGATAAAAGAGCAACATTCTGGTATTTCAGGTAATGCTGGATCTTACTGTACAGAGCATATATTGCTTTTTGGCTGTTTTGCAAACTTAGACTCAAATCCTTTGGTCACCTTGTACTCATGTTTTTCGAGTTTCTTCTTTCACAAGATATAAACTAGGGAATTCTTGTTCTAAATATAATTTTGAGATTCTGGAGAACAAGATAACAGCTTCTGAAAGATTCTTGTACAGCAAATGGGCATTTAACAGAGGTTTCTGAGCCAGGGACCAATGCTAAATCCTTGTACTTAGCTGCACTCAGCAGTGTAACAGTGCTGTTGTCCTCATAAACTCCCTGGTGATTGCTTTTAGCCTCTCTTTCTGTCTCAGAATATACTTTTTCTAAAATACTATATTGCTTTAGCTGCATGGGGCTAAGAGTGAGATTAGCCATAAGGACTAAAAAAGACCCTTTGCATCAGCTCTTTACCCACAATCCAGACATATTTAGTAACAATTTGGCTCTCTTTTCTTTTTCTTTTCTAACTGATTCAAGGAGCCCACACTTGTGCACAATTGAGTATTTTAAGTAAGATCTGCTTTGTCCCTTGTTAGGCATTTGAACTTACCCCCCATATTGAGATAATTTAAGATAATAATTTATTTCAACATTGTGGTGTGAACAGTTCTAGTTTTTAAGTATCCAGCTGTCATTCACTTACTGAATCATAACGATGAGGGAAAACTTAGGGAATAATTTTTCATTCTTTTATGATTATTAGGGGAATTCTTTACATTGGTGGCAAGTGGTATGGAATGGAGCCTCTCAACACATCCAGCACATTTGAACACGTGTTTTATGAATTACAAGACACTCAGGATATCCCTTTCCACTGTGTGGTGGTGCATGGCAGCCTTCAGCATGAGATGTTTGTGAAGCAGTCTGTGAAATACACATTTTCATCAAACACTACCTCTAGCAGGGAGAGGCTTTTGAGGGTAAATATATTTGTGTTTCTCTCTTGGGCTGAAGTGCAAGGGCACCTCCTCAGCCTGTTCCAGGAGCCAAGGGTCTCCTGACACTGTATCACTGCAGCTGTTGGACATGGCAGGCCATTCCTTGTGGCCTTTAGTTTCATGGACACCAAACTAGTGGGAATACTGCTAAGGAATCCTGAAGGAGAAGAGCAGCACAATGGGAATCTGGCATAGCTTGAAGCAATCCTGCAGTGGAAGAGCAGAGCCATGGGTAGGACAGGAAAGGCAAGAGCTGCCATTCAGCTCATCCACCCCAGTACCTGACCTGGTGGGAATTCCTGACATGTAGGTATTTATGTGGAAAACTAAGGCCACATTAGAAAATGCAGTTAGAACATTGCTTTATAAACACATGAAATAAAAATAATGAGAAACATAAGTAAAACACCTTGAACTTGTTATGTTAAATTACTGTGCTTTGTAATTTGCAGGAGAAGCGAGCTGTCCTGCCCCAGAAAAGCTATGTAGAATTATTTGTGGTTGTGGATAACAAGAGGGTAATTATATCATCCAGTGCTGAATACATCTTATTATTTTGTTGATTTTCTTTCTCTGACATTCTCATATGTTATTTTACAGTTTTTGTTGAAGAATTCTGATCTCACTGCAGTGCAAAAGGAAACAGTTGAGCTGATTAATTATGTTGATGGGGTAAGTCAGATAAGTTGCCTGGGCTCAGTAGTTTCCTACATTACCATTGTTTTCAAAAGAACAGCTAATGCAGTTCTGAAACTGTGTTTGGAAGTTATACAACAATCTGTAACACAGTCAGGGCACATCACAAATCCATGCACAACTCTTGCACAGATGCCAGCAGGGGGAGAGATACAAGATACTTTCAAACCAGCTCTGTGTGCCCCCAAACTTTGACTGGTCCAGGGACACGACAGTCTCCAGTTTGTTTTGCATTTCTAGGAAGATTATTTCTCATGTCTATAGTTTTTTATTAAGAAAACTGTCAGCACTGTAAACAATTCCAAAGCTTTCTGATCACCTGTTCCCAGTTTCACCTCGAGACAATTAGCCAAGGAAATGAATGAACATGATCTTGCCAACTACTTCAATGGAAAGATTTGTTTAGGTACCTTCATAAAGTAGATTTTCTTCTGTTATATTTAGTTTTATGTGCTAAATAATTTTATTTACTTTATAATCTATAAATATTTTATGTTTTAATTTATAAATACAAATATATATCTAGTTTCAAAGAAACTAAACTTATGTCTTGGTCACTATGTTCAGCTTTTTGTTTATTGAGAAGTAGTGAAGTCATCTTTCTGAATTTCACCAAAACAGACTGATGGACATTAATTATCATTTTTTTCAGATGTACAGAGCATTAAACATCCAGATTGTTTTGGTTGGATTAGAGATTTGGACAGATACAAACCACATATCTGTGGATGGTTCAGCTGGGGATGTGCTGGGTAGATTTGTTTCTTGGAGACAGAAAAACCTTCTTAAGCGGGCCAGAAATGATGTTGGTCATCTCATAATGTAAGTTTTCCTTCAGTGGGAAAACCAGCCATGCTGCCAGTGCTAATGTATATGATTTGGGGGTTGTATATACATAAAAATGTAGCTGGAGTAGAATTCACTGCCCTGTCAAACTGTATTAACCTGAAAAAATGACAAGAAACTATAATGAGTTGTTAAGAGCTAATCAACTCTAGGGCAGGGAGCTGGACCAGGTGACTTCCAGAGGTCCCTTCCAACCAGTTTGTCATGCAGTGAAATCAGAACCACTGGCATTATTTACAAGCTGTTACTCAGATATTCACTATTAATTACAGTGAAATGCTGACGTGGTGATAAATTTCTTCTTGACTTTTAGTAGAAATCATGAACTTTCAACCCATCTTTCAACACCACCTTCAAACTGTTTTTGTTGCAGAGGGAGAAGCTCTTACAAGGGATCCATTGGAATGGCTTTTGTGGGTACTGTGTGCTCACAAGTGCAGGGAGGGTCAATCAGCACTGTAAGTACATCACACTGTGGGTAAAGGGAGGAACTTCTTGGTCAAGTCACCCTGGGCTTGGAGACCACACTTGGAGTTGCATGGTTTCTCTTAAGGGGTTTCTTATGTAAAGACTTGTGCATAATTTCACCTTTTTTTTTTTTTTTAAATACTTCCCAGTTTCACTCCTTGTCAAATTCCAGCCCACTTGGCTGATTTAGTCTTCAAGTAATTCTTTTGATAACATTTGTAATTAATTTAACTCAATGTTATGTAAGAAAAGCCCATCCCAATACCACTAAAGTTCATAACCACTCTATGATCTTTATGGGATGAGAATGCAGCACAAAATAGTGTGTGGTCTTTTTATTCTTTAAATAAATAGAAAGTGAACATAATGCACAATATTCTCAAGTGTCTGGAATTCCCCACAATAAACAGGCAAAAATTTCAAGTATGGAAAAATTAGTAAAAACCAATCTTTTCTCCACCCTTGGGGCAGAACCAGAGGTTCCTGTCCTTAAAATAAGAATCTCACAACATTGTGGACAATCTTGGAAGCCGATTTTGTTCTTTAACTGTACATTTGTCCATTGAAATCAGTGTCATAAATGATTGTGTTAGAATAGAACAGAATAAAAATAGAACAAAATAAAATTTCAGCTGGGAGGGACCTACAGTGACCATCTAGTCCAGCTTCCATATGTTATTATTCAGAATATGATCCTCATGGAAGCAATAGGAGTGGCAGAATCTGGCTCTACTTGAAAATAAAGTGTCTGGTTTTGCTGCTTTTGCCTTGCAGTATAATTTAGTATTCTGGCTTCATAGTGTGTGGGAATAAAACACTAAGTACACACAATATTTTCTTTAGTTTCATATTTTTTTAACACTGATTCTCTCTGTTAGTTGAATCATAACAATATGTTAGGTCACGCTACAGTAGTTGCACATGAATTGGGGCATAATCTTGGAATGAAACATGATGATAAAAGATGTCCTGGATCCTACATAATGCACAGCACAGATAAGTAAGATTTCCAGTTATTCTATTGTAATAATTTATTTTATATGCAGCACCTAAGCCTTATAAGCTGGGAAACTCCCATGAACTTGAAGAACTTTTGTGAATGGGGAGTTGTTTGAAAAATTTAATCAGAGGGGTGGATTCACTGACTTTGGATTTGACATAATTTTAATTTATTTGAAATGTTATCTGTTTTCTGACCCAATAGTTGTAGCATTCCTAAAAACTTATGTGGATTTTATTACTTTTTTTTTTAGTAACAGTGTGTTGCTGCTTTTTTTTCACCCTGCTGAGAATGCTTTACATATATTCACTGGGTTTGTGCAAATGTGCAACAAATTGTCATTCAACAAATTATTCAACAGTTAATTTAAACAAAACCTCTTGGCTTATGTTTCTTTCAGTTCATTTGTTCTTTGGCTTCCCCTTTAAAGGAAAAAAATAATAATATTTTATTTATCCACATTTGTATTACTAAATCAGTGTAGTTGAACTGGGCAAAACTACTAAAAGAAGATGCATTCCTGAGTGTTTAGGGTTAAGGTGAAAGCCTTTCTGAGAGTATTTTCTAGTCAAACATGTTTAGACTCTGTATAGAAAAGATATTTGCAAGGCCTGTTTTATACAGGACAGCAGAATACATAATCTGAAAGTGCATGTATTTATATTATAATAGTATTTTTAACTTCTAGTACTACACTTCAATTAAAAATAAAGCAAAAATTAATTATATCATGATCTCATAGCATTATGAAATATAATATTTAATACAGATTGTCAATATTTTAAAGGATCATATTGTATTTTTTCTATAAGCAAAATATTTATAATAATAAAATATTATACTTTCCAGTGGATCCAGGAATTTCAGCACCTGCAGTGCTGATGATTTCGAGACCCTTATTCTAAATGGAGGAGGGAACTGCCTTAGAAATCCTCCAAAAACAAGTAATGTGTACAAAGAACCTGTCTGTGGTAACAACGTGGTCGATAACAATGAAGAATGTGACTGTGGCAAACCACAGGTAATGCCTGAAATGCAGCTGGAGACTTGTGGTATATAGTATTTTATTTTATTATATTATATTATTCTGTATAATACTGGCCTTTTGACATACCTGATTGCATTAATAGCTTAGGCATTTTCTTTGTAATTTTACATTTTTGCAAGAAATAGTAAGATAAATTTTTGTAAAAGTTTAAAATCCTTTTCTTTTGATGTGGATTTAGTTAAGGTCTATTGCTCTTCACAGAGCATTAAGGCAACTGCTGAGAAAAAGTGCATTTCAGTGCAGAGCATGTGGAAACACCACTGGGGTTTGTGCTGGTTTTAGCATCCTGGATATTTCTGTTACATGCAGAGCCTACTTATCTGTGGAGCACATCCAGGTTTCTTAACTGTAATCCTTAAACTTTCCCCACACAAAATTACTTTTGTGAGTCATATTTGCATTGCCAAAATGTCCCTCAAAGAATGGGATGTATTGGTTTGTTCTTTAGAAAATAAAAGTGTCTCAGAAAAGACATCAATAAATCAGAAGTTCCATAGTACAGACATTCTTCTAAGTCATTAAAAGAGACCAACAGTTCTCTACATCAAACTGCTGCTGTAGTGGAAAAATAAGGGGGGGAAGGATGATAAGAAATGTTATTTAAAAACCAGTGTGTTCTGCTTCCTTTAGTGTCCATCTAAAGTGTAAATCTATCCTGTAGATTTACACCCACTGCCATAACACATCAAACCAGAGGTTTTTCTGATGCCTTGTACTAAAAGCAGCCACACTGGTTCCTGTTAGAGCAGAAGGGTGTCAGAACATGAGAGACAGGGATTTAAAGTCTGTCTTGCCCATGCACTTGGACTGGTGATGTACTTCCCTAGCTATAAAAAGAGGTAAAACAGTGTGCCCTTGTCCATGGCTGTTCCTCAGGAATGCTCCAACCCCTGCTGTGATGCTGCAACCTGCAAACTCACCCCTGGATCCCAATGTGCTCAAGGACTCTGCTGCAAAAACTGCAAGGTAGGTGATGCTTTATTAAGCTAAATTGATACTATTCACTGGGAGTTTGTAATGTTTGAAAAGAGCTTGACATATTTTCACACTATTCAAACTACATTCACCAGCAGAAAGCATGTGAGAAGAGAATGTCTTCCCTAAGATCACTAAACGTTCCCAATTATCATTGTTTCATGCCAGAATTTCCACTGTTGCAAACTGCAAGTAGCATTCCTTTCTAGTTTAGAGTGGCAGGAGCAGAGTGCAGAGCAAAGAGGGATTTCTGTGATCTCCCTGAATACTGCAATGGGAGCAATGCCTACTGTCCAGAGGACGTTTACATCATGAATGGTCACCCATGCAGCAACAGCAAGGCCTATTGCTACTATGGAGTATGCCAGAGTTTTGATTCACAGTGTGAAACTATATATGGGAAAGGTATGTTTATTATTTGATGTAAAACCATAGACTTTTCCAATTTTTCTTTCTCGTATTTTTAAGACAACTTACAAAAATTCACTGTTTTTTTACAGGGGCACGAAAAGCACCTGATATATGCTTTGAGAAAGCAAATATTAAAGGAGATAGGTTTGGAAACTGTGGAATGAAAGGTGGAGTGTACAAGAAATGTCCTGTTCAGTAAGTCACCAGCAAATAAAAGCTGACTCTCAAATCTTCAATGTAAAAAATGTATTCTGTTACAAACCCTTAAAGCATGAGATTTGAAAGAATATTTCCTTGAACTGCAAGATGAAAGTTTAACTGGATGGTGTATTTGCACTGATACTGCTTTTTTTTAATGTTCACCTTGTCTCTGAGTGTCCTTCATTCCATGCAGGCACAGTCTGTGTGGCAAACTCCAGTGCACATCTGTCAGCCTTCAAAACCTCCCTGCCTGGAGTGTTGTCAATAATGCATCTGGGGTTTTGTGCTGGTCTTCTGACTTTGACTTAGGATCAGACATCCCTGATCCTGCACAAGTTCATGATGGGACAGCCTGTGGAGAAAACAAGGTAAGAGGCATCACAGCAGCATGATGGAGTATATTCCACCAAGTGAAAAGCTCTTAACTTTCAAAAGCATTACACAGCTCTCTTGTTTGTGTGCCACAACGTGATAAAAACCCTGCCTTTTGAGATCTACACATACAAACCATTAATTAGATGCTTCAAATCAGTCAACTACACTATCAGCTATTAAAAGTACTCCATTAAAATGTGTGCACAGAGTTAAGAAAATCTGAGACAAATACAGCATAAAATTGTGAAATACTGAATGTTGTATCAGCCCTTTTTCCTGACATTTAAGTAAAAGTAATAGACTTGTAAATATATACATTTATATAGTATATTTATAAAGGGATGGGATTTTTTTCCAAGTTTTGTGTTTGTAAGACACTAATTACTTCTTCCAGGCCTGTGTAGGTTTTGAATGTGTTGATGCAGCATTTCTGGGCTACAGCTGTGATGTAAAGCAGAAGTGTAATAATAATGGGGTGAGTAGATGGTGTTTAATGTTTCTAGAAGACTGATGCAAGTTCCCTGCATAAAAGCAACAACCAGACAGATGGCTTTGGATTTTTTTCTGATGCGTATTAAAAGTTAAATCCACTTTTTTACCTGTAATTCCTGTTGCCAGGGCAAACCTCTTAGCACTAACATTGAAAGGCATTTCTTCAGATTTTCTCAAGGGAATTTTTTAATATTACTGAGCTGTTGAGTTGCTAAAGGAAAATATTCCTTTGAGGAACATGGTCTAGTAATTCCTGATTTATATATGTCTCTGTGAAAAGTCGGAGATGAAAGGTTGTAAAACTGAGAAGTTCTTTGGACTGTAATTTATTGCAGGCAAATAACAACACAAATGTTGATTTCTACAGAGAATTCATTTGTGGTATCAGCATCACTTAGTGGTTTGAGATGTTATGGAGGGGGAGAGCTTATTCCCAGTTAACACTTCATGCATTTCTATGCAATGCTATTCAGTATTTCTTGTTTCCTCCTGCAATTCCTTACGTGAAAGTCCAAATCTGAACCGGAGGTTGCAAGTGGCTGCTCTCAGAGAGGTGTTGTTTGACTAATCCCTGTGCAAGGGCTGTAGGTGTGTGACCACAATGGGAACTGCCACTGGCTGACTAGTGAATCCCTGTGCCTGTGCTGTAGGTGTGTAACAACAATGGGAACTGCCACTGCAGTCGGGGCTGGGCCCCTCCGTTCTGTAACCAGTCTGGCTACGGAGGCAGCGTGGACAGTGGTCCAGCTCACACAGGTAGGAGGGCACTGAAACTGGCTTTATTCTGCCCCAGGGTCTCATAAAAGAAACTACTAATAACAGGGACTTTTTTCAGTCTCTTTCCAACTGCTTAAGACAATCATGGACTCACTCGAAGAACAAACATCTGATAATGAAGTAGCTTTTGCTGGCCTTTACACTTTACAGGCAAAACGTTTTCCCTCTTTTTGTTTAAAAGAAAAGCTCATAATCAGTGGCTTTTTTTGAAGAAAGAAACAATTTTATCAAGTTTTTTTTTATTTTATCAAGTTTTACTAAATTTGTGTTCTGGGAGAGGGAAAATGTTTTTTATTTATCAAAAGTTTAGGAAGGCAAAGAATATGTACAGAGCAGTTCTGGGCAAGCAAACACAAAATCCGAGAGTCCCAGAACCACAGAATATTCTGAGCTGGAAGAGCCCCACAAGGATCATCAAGTTTGTTGAGAAAATACATGGAAAAGAAGAAAGTTTGTATATCATAGAACACGGGGTGGTTTAAGGCAGAAAGAACTTGTAATAACATAAAGCCAAACCCTACTGTTCTGGTCACAGCATTTTATAAGTTTTAGTGAAGTTACTATTTTTAATTTATGATTTGAAGATTGTAGTTTTTGCAACAGAAAAAATGCCTTGATATTTTAAATGTTATTATTTCAATTCTTTTTTTTCTCTAGATACATCCCTTCGGGATGGGCTGCTTATCTTCTTCCTCCTTGTGCTGCCAGTCATCATAGTTGCTGCACTAGTAATAATTAAGCGTGATGCAATAAGGAGAAAATTTTGCAGGAAAAGTAGAAGACAGCACAGGTATTTCCCTTCTTACAGGTGCTATTCCAACATGTGAGAGCATGTTCCAGGTTAATTTAGCAATCCAAGTAGATGCTTTGCCTACACAAAGAATCCCACATCTTCTAAAAGTCAAGCCTTCCCTGCTATAGCCAGTTGAACAGTTTAATAGCCACCCCTCTGCTACTTTCAATCCAGATACTCCAGTTGTCAGTTCTCAGGCATTCTTCCCCAAAAAACATTGCACTTTCCTAATTGTTATTGATAATTGTATTGCACAGACACAGTGACAGAGCACGTTGAAATTGCTTGTCAAGTCCAGAAAAGGGTGGACTCACAAGCAGAATCCAGGTCTCTGGGCTGTAGCTTTGTCCTTTGGAAATGTGAAGGAATTTCCTGATCACGTGGTTTCTCTTTCAGGGATAACAATATGCAGGAAGCAAAGCAAGATAACAAAGCAAGTCATGACACAAGAAATAATCAGGTGAGAGAGATGAACACTTGCATTATTTCATGCTGAGTAATCCAAACTCTACAGTGCCTTTTCTCTAACATAGTTACTTATGGCTGCATGGCTTTTCGATACATTGAAAGCACCTGCATTTCCAAGTATTTAATGTAATTTATAATGTGTTAAAGAGGATTTCTCTGTGGGTAAGTATGAATTTTATTGCCTGTCCTGTCAGCAGAGGCTGTGAGTATTGTGGGGTGGGACAGGCTGTGACTCAGCTGAGCAGCCAAAGATTGAACAAACAATTCTGCAGCCAAACACTGGAGATGCCTCTTAGCCAGGCTGTGAGCCTAGTTCTGATAAAACTGAATAAAAGTTATCGAAACTTTTTGATAACTCTTGGACAACATTTTGATAAAAATCTTGCAGGAGAATATGAAAAATGCCCCAGAAAATGAAAACTAGCTCTTTTAGCTTAATTTAGCTTAATGCTGAACAATTACCTACACTTTGTATTTTCTGTTAATCTGATTTTCTGTGATGTCTTTTCCAGCCTCCCACATCAAGACCTGATATTTTTGCTGTATTGCATTTTCCTGGTACAAGGTTTGTAGCATTTAAAACCTTTTTCACTTCACATTTGCTAAACCATTACAGTTTACATTGCTGTATCACTGTAAGTGAAGTTCCTGATGTCTCGTGTCCTGCTTAGGAGGATTTTTCATGCAGCATCATGAGCTATAATAGATTAAATGCTTGAGGGAGAAATGCTGTTGATTGATCATTCAGAAAAGAGCATAAACTCAGGTAAATGCTACCAGGGACAGGAAGGAGCAGAGAGAGTTAAGTGTATGTATAAATGCTAGAAACTGTTTAAAAATGGTAAAGAACCAATTTAAAAATACCAGGTGTCTCAAGTCCTGAAATGCTAAAATGTGTTTTCCACATTTCAGGCACCCAGTACAAACCCAGTTTCCTGCAGTTCCCTCAGGACCTCAGCGACCCCCCATCCCACCCAGACCTGCTGTCTGAAACATTTCTTGGGAACCCTCAACCATTTCTGACAAGTAACTGGCCCGAAAAAACCCAAATCACAAGACTGCAATCCTCCAGTCCTCTCCTTGTGCAGTCAAAACACCTTTGGAAAGCACATACCTCTGGGAAAGACTGGATGCCAAGAGGCACTGAACACAGATTTGAACATCCCAATGTTTTGCTGCTTGGTGCTGGCTGTGTTTGTGCCTCCTCTACCTCACTTCTTGTTTGTTTCTAAATCAGAAGCCTGAAGTTCAGCTCTCACAGGACACCTGCAGTGTGGAATCACTGCAGGCCAAAGAGACCCAGCAGCTCTGTCCCTTTCCATTTCAGGTGGTTTATAAAAGTAACCTCATATGGGGACACCAGAAATGCTGTGGATAATGTGCCTGAGTCTGAAAGGAACCATCTGTGGCTACAGAAAATGTGGGATACTGGGAAATACAGTGTAATCCCACTCTACAGTGTTTCAATGTTTACTGGTTATTGCAGCTTGGAATTTTTGCTAGAAACTGATTCCACTACAAAAGCAACAGATTAAGTTCTGTCATTTTAAATGGGACAATTAATACACCAGCACTGATTTGAAATGGAATGTATGAAGTGACAGTTTGTCTAAATGGATCTCCACCAAATGTCTCCATCCAGGAGATGGATCGAGGAAATCCAGGAAAAAAGTCTCCAGCAAAATGGAGAAGCAGGTGCTGTGCAGAGACCAGCTCACTGGGAAGAACAAAACTGTGGGTACACACACATCTATCCACCAGGGAGTAAAAAACATCTGGCTATATTCATGCCAATTTGGAAAAAAGAGAATAAATGATAGAATTGCCTCACCAATAAAATATTTCTAACCCCACATCACTCAAGAGCTGGACGAAAGAACTCAAAATATGTCACAGGCAAAAATCTGCTCTGACAAGGAATGTCTTCCAAGGAAGTGTCCTTTTCCTTAATCCCTCAAGATCTTAAATTATTATTACAGTTAGGTAATTTTTAAAAATTTAAATTGTTATTCTTAAATACTGCTATAATTAATAAGTGTAATATTACATTAATAGAACTTAAAATAAATCACCAGGGGCAGCACACTGGTAGTGTCCTTGTTTTATGATCATTCCAAAAGGCACCTCTGGGCAGCAGGGAGGGCTCAGCCCTCTGGTGCTTCTGGGGTCGCTAAAGCAAATTCTTGAGTTACTGTGAAACCAGAACTGGGCTCCACTCCCACAACACACTTCAGTCCAGACTATGGGGTACAAGGACAGCTGAGCTTTGCCCACACAGTGCCAGAGAGGAGAGAAATAATGGCAGAAAAGAGAGAACAAAGATCATCAGTCCATGGATTCTGCTTTGGTCCAGAGCTGGGGCAGTGACACAAAGGAAGAGAGGAAAAGGAAAAGAGAGGGAGGGGGCCCAACCTGCTTCCTTTTGCAGTGTGGAAACCAGGCTGTGCTGCTTTGTGCTTCCAGCAGCATCAGGAGTAATTAGATGGATGAAATAAGGAGAAAACTGCTGAGCAGGGCTGACCCAGAGCCAGGGCCTTGCTGGGGAGGGGACACAGCCGGGACAGTGACCCAAACTGAGCCAAGGGATATTCCAGACCGTGTCACCCCCCCGTGTGACAGAGCCCTGCTCTGCTGCAGGGTGATCACCTGCCTGACCTTGGGAAGCTGTGAATTCATTCCTTGTTGTGCCTTGCTTGTATGCATGGGTTTTGTGATACAATTTACCGAAACAAAATGTTGTGAGTGTGAGAAACGACTGCTCACCGTAAAATGCAAATTGTTTTACTGGGACAAATTCAGGAAGCAAAGGATTAACACGGCCGGGTGCATCCCAGGGTGAATGCACCCCCAACTATAAAATGTAATACATTTTATACAATTTTTCACACAGAGGGCGGTTCTCAGCTTGTGATAAAAAAAAGAAAAATTTTCTAAAAGCATTCTTAACTTTCCTTATCTTTAAACAGAAAGTTACATTTCAATGTCAATGGTTGATATAGGGCTTGAATTTTATTACCCCTTGTCAAATAGGTGTCTGGCAAACATCTTCTTAAACAAAGGTCTTTAGAGTAAATATCTGTTTCTCTAAATACTCTTATTCTTAACTACTCATCATAAATTCTTAACACATGCTACGTTGGTCTGCTTCTAATCTAACTTAATAAAATATTTAACTACTTTTAACTACTTTTTAACAGAAGTATGCGATAAGCAAAATACAACTTCGTATTTTTCACGAGAAAATATGAAGAATGTCCCAGGATGTGAAAACCGGTTCTAAAATACTCTTAATACTGAATAATTGCCTACAAAAGAACCCAAAACGTATGTCAGGCAAAAAACCTGCACTGGCAAGGAGTGTCTTCCAAAGGAATGTCCTCTGCCTTAATCCCTCAGGGTCTTAAATTTTAAATATTTCTATCATCCAGACCTCATTAACAAGTGTAATATTACTATAACAAAATACATCAGCGGGACCAGCACACTCCGTCGTCTCTTTATGATCCTAAAAGCCACCACCGGCTACACGGGGATGGCTCAGCCCGCTGACGCTCCCGGGGGGCCGCTAAAGCGAATTACTGAGTTTATTGTGAGAGCAGAATTGGGTAAGAAATCGATAAAACCAGAACTGGGTAAAAGCGGCCGATTCCGCAGCTCGGGCCTTGTGCCTCCGTGCCCGCCAGGGGGCGCCCTCCGCCGCCAGCCCGGCGCATGCGCACAGCACCCGTGGGAGCGACAGCGCTGGCGGCGGAACAGCAACGGGGAAGCGGCGGCGGCGGCG
>WEIV01032177.1:463124-508394 GCA_013390005.1 Calyptomena viridis | reverse complement strand
CGCACAGCCGGGATGGGAGCGGTTCCTGCGCTGCTGCCGCCGGGAAGGGCTGCTGCCCGCGGCAGGGCACGGCGGAGCACGGGCAGCCACGGCCCCGCCGCTCTTCCTGCTCCTGGATGACAACTTCTATTACCAGAGCATGCGGTACGAGGTGTACCAGCTGGCCCGAAAATGTAATTACTCCTTGGTCCGTCGTATGAGGATGTTTGCGGGAAATGCGGCGCAATTCAGCGGCCTCTCTTTAAGTGCTCTCTTCCAGTGTCTAAAGGAGCTCCAAAAGAGTTGGAGAGGGACTTTGGACAAGTGCCTGGAGGACAGGACAAGAGGGAATGGCTTCCCACTGACAGAGGGCAGGGTTAGATGGGATATTGGGAAGAAATTCTTCCCTGTGAGGGTGGGGAGGCCCTGGCACAGGTTGCCCAGAGAAGCTGTGGCTGCCCCATCCCTGGAAGTGTCCAAGGTCCATTGGATGGAGTTCTGAGCAACCTGGTGTAGTGGAAGGTGTCGCTGCCCATAGTGGGAGGGTGGAACTGAGTGAACTGGTCCCTCCCAAACCATTCCATGTCCCTGTGTGTTGATCTCAGACATTACTACTTGAGCAGCCTTGAAGGTAGAATTGTTTGTGTTCCTTTCTAGGTTTGTGTTCATGTCAGGCTCAGAACTAGTGTAGAAGCACCCCATTTATGTAGAGCCTTTCTCCTTCATATTGCTCTCAGAAATTGTTACTTAAACTGTTTAAAGATAAAATTGTCTGGTTCTGTTCTTTTTAGATTCCTTGGGCTTCTGCCAGTTGTTTCTAGAGTGCCCACTGGAATGCTGCCTGCAGAGGAATCTCCTCAGAAGTGATCCTGTACCTGAGCAGACAATACATTTAATGGCAAGGAAAATAGAAATGCCAGATCTCAAGAAAAATGCTTGGGAACAGAACAGCCTCATTCTGAGAAGTTCTGAATACATCTCAGAGGACAAGTATGTTACTGGATTGATCCTAGAGTTTGGCCTAAGTGCTGTTTTCACAAAGGAGTGGGTAGAAGCTTCTTACTGTATCTAAAGAGTGTATAAAAAATATTCCCAGTGGTGATTTTTGTGAGCCAGTCAGTTACACACAACACAGGCTGGTTGTTGGGAGCTCACAGCCACCATCCTTTGCAGAGTTAACCTCAAAACTCACTGCATTCTTGCCCTGACATTGAAAATCTGTGTAAATTGTCTGAAACAATAGGACTGGAAATAATTGACCTATAATTGTTTTTCACTTCAGATTATTTTACTGATTGCATCATAAATTTAACTGAAAACTTGGGCGTTTTTTTCCCTTTGGTACCATTATAAAATGGAAGAAAAATTTCAGTGAATCTGTTTGATTGATGTGCTTTACTCTGCTGTTTGTTTTCTCAGTGAGCAGATCATTAACTTGCTGGCCACTGCTTTGGAAAATCCAGTGAGGCCAAATGAGGAGGACACAGAGCAAAAGGTAGCACTGCTTGTCTCCAGGTGGTGACTGGGTTGCTCCTGACGTGCTACTTGTTTCCAAAGTTAAATAAATTTGAAATGTTTGCTTGTTTTCTTCCTTTCTGTTGGCCCTGGGCAGGAGGCAGATCGAGCCATCTGTGCAGCCAGTGCTGTCCATCAGGCTGACCAGACATGCAGGAGAGTCATCTCTCAGCTGATGAAGGATGCCAGAGGTATGTGTCCTACCTATCCTACCTCCCAGCTGGCAGTGGAACACTAAACCTGTGGAATTCCCTTGGGGTAAATTGTTCAGGAATCCTGTCCCAGCAGGTGTGACTGAGGCAACAGCTTTCACAAGTCTGGTCAAAGGTATTTGTGGAATACAAGGCAAAGTCTTTAGATTTAAAAACCAACTGTAACAGCTTTAATAAACCCATTTAGTACAGAGCAGCATTCTAGAGGATTTTAATACTGTTTTGGGACACATGTCAAGAAGGACACAGGCTGTGGAGTCTTCAGTGGTTTGGTCAGAGGATTTATATAAGTAGCAACTCAGTGTCCACAGCTAAAAGCTCAGCTCTGTGCCTGTGTTCAAGCTTCTCTTCACTGTGAGCAGTGACAGGACCCCAGGGAATGGCTGGAGCTGTGCCAGGAAAGGTTTAAGTTAGATATTAGGAAAAGGTTTTTCTTTCCCCAGAGGGTGGGTGGGCACTGCCCAGGCTCCCCAGGGCAGTGGGCACAGCCCCAAGGCTGCCACAGCTCCAGGAGGGCTGGGATGATCCTCTCAGGGACATGGTTTGACTCTTGGGGATGGGCCTGTGCACAGCCAGGAGTTGGACTGATGATCCCTGTGGGTCCCTTCCAACTCAGACTTCCTATAGTTGTATGGTTTTGTGTTTAAGCTTGAAGTTAAAAGTTCAGCTTTAATTTCCTTTTAGATAAAAACGTTCCTCCAAGCGAGATGAAGAACCTGGCAGAGGAACTCAACAAGCTGAAAGCAGGATTTCTGGAAGACTTGCGACAAGGAAAAGTATTGAAACCCCAATATTCTGACCCTGCTACTACTGTAACTCCTTCATTCCAACATGAGGCAACCAATGTAGTTAATAAATATATTTTAAAATAAGGACACAGAGAATGTGGAGTGTTTAAAGAGTCCAGAGTGTTTAAAATGCAGCACTGAGCACTGCTGCTGAGAGATCCCTCCTCTGGAGCCTCCTGCCTTCTCTGATTCCTCTCCAAATGGTTTGGAAGAAAAACAGTCTAAGCAGACTGTGCCTGGCTGTGGAGACCAAGCCAAGAGCAAACCATCCTTAGATTTAAATTTCACAGAATCATAGAAGAATTTCACCTGGGAGGAGCCCTTGGAAACCATCTAATCCTGTTTCCTGTTTACCATGGACTGACCCCGAGCTGGATCAGCTTTCCCACAGCCTCCTGCAGCTGAGGTTTGGGGAGCACTGTGGCTGCTGACCTGCTCTGCCCTGTCCAGCAGTACCTGAGCATTCCCAGAGGTGACTTTGCCCTCTTTACCAAACCTAGAGCACAGCCAGTCCTGAGCAGATCACCAGCACCACCTGTGGAAGCATATTCAATTAAGAATTAACATGAGACTTAATTAGAAAGTGTTATTTTATTCATACCTTACAAAAGCAAAGCTTCACAACATGAACTACACGAGATAAGAGTTATTTCAGAATTAACTTTGTCATCTCAGAAACATTCACTAACATGAAAATTTATTTTACAACTGTAACATTTCATTTTTGCATAAAATATGCTCTTTACACTGAAATACATATTATTAACAAAGTAGGTACTTTGAAGCACATACACTAAGATTGCTCAATGAAAAATGCTTCAGCAGGAGAGAGATTTCCTGCAGCAGAACATCCGTTTTCTGTAGATTTTCAAAGAAACTTACTAGAAAACTTGCCAGTGAAGACTTCCAAATTGCATTCCCTTTGTCAAAAAGAAACTAAAAGCAACCCCCCTAAAACATTCTGGAACAAAACAAACAGCAACAGATTATTTGGCTGGAGAACACTGCTGGAATATGTCTCCCAGCACTGAATTTTATATTAAAATGCCAATCTACATTTTTGTTAAAATCATCTCAACGTGTGTGAATAGACAACTATTTTTCCCTATTAGCTGCTTCACAGTTGGTTTAAGTATTAACTGAGATAATTAAGATGTTCAAATATTTGCATGTTCATTGGAATATTCAGTCTCAATAAGTCTGTATTAAGAGTGCTCTAAACAGTGCCTGTAAAAATGTCCACAAGGCTATAAAATAGTCTATTACAATAAAAACAAAAATCCCATAAACTTCATGTTTTGCAGCTACAGAACCTAACAGAACCAAGCTATGGAGAAATTCCATCTGCTTCCCAAACTCCCTTGTTAATAAAAGTTAAAATGCTAATCACCCACCACCTTATAATACAAGGATTTGGGGTTTTTTTTATTTAAAAAAAACAAGTTAGTGCAGTGTAGCACATGGAGAACTCAGTATGAAAAGTCCCTCTAACTGAGGACTCAGTCCCAGAATCCTGGACAAGGATCCCTCACTGACTCTGGGTAAGGCCTGTTTGTGCAAGGGAATCATTGGGATCAAACTCCAAAATGATTTTCCAGTCTGGAAACTAATTCTGGTCTTTAAATTATAGTCAGTGGGATGTGTGAAATTATGAAAAATAGGAAAATACACCTTCCAAAGCTCCTCAGTCTGAAGGGAACTGTGATGTCAGGGGGCTGTTTGGTACAGCAAACATGCAGAGTCCTATTCCTGGGGTGACCCTCTGTAAAGGATACAGGGATCTGCCCCAGAGCCAAGGGACAAACACTGGAGCTGCTGCTGCCCAAGAACCCCCTGCAGAGAGGAGTTTGCCCAAAGAACAGGGAAAAGTGGTTTTACCATTGTTCAGCTCTTCCTAGATGTCCAAGCTAATCTTTTCCTTAGGAATTCCCAAGCAGAAACAATGGCATCCAGGCAGCAGCATTAAAATTCTTCCAAACAACAATTTGCAAGGTTTGGGGTTAGATTGTTTTTCCAACTGAGTTCTGTTACTAAGAACATACATTCCCCACAGCTGAGGATCCCCTCCTAAGCAAGGGCCCCTTTTCCATAAGATCCTGCAGGCTTCCTCTTACTCCCACTGACCTGTCCAGCCTCCTATCCTTAACTTCATCCAAGGGCATCGTGGTTCAGAAGTCATTTTTCTAAATCACCAAATCATGAGCTGTCACAAAAATAAAAGTCTGTAACAACGTGTACAGGCACTGCCACCAAAAGTCCTACTGGCTCAGAGCCAACATCAGTGGGATGGAGGGAATCTCAAACATTTGTGCACAGGGAAGTCACTCCCTGCTGATACCAGGAGGGAGAAAGGCTGGAGCCACAAACCAAGGAGCACTTGGCTGTTGCAATCAGTGTCTCTCAGTATTGTAAGGTGCTCCCTGGAGCACCACCATTCCAGAAGCTTCCCTGGAGCTGCCAGAGCCTAGGAACAGCAGATTGCATCACCTATTGAAAAGGCAAGGAAATCCACTTCTATAAATTACTAATTGTGAAGCTCTTCTGTTAATTCTCTTATCCTAATACTGTGTTTTAGCCAAATTTAGATTTTAAGATCTGCCAGTATATGATCCAAAGAGAGCAATGATTTCTGCCCTCTTTGGTTGGAACAGGCCTGTTAGAGAGCCTGTTCAGGAGCAGTAACTTCCAGCTGGATTCCAGTTCAGTCAGCTTTCAGTCCTTAAAATAAAGGACTCTGTGCACACAGAGTTGCAGCATTACTTATAAAATAAATTTCAAAAGTATAAAGCAACAGAGAGATATTTTGGAATTATAAGGAGTGTGATGATGAAAAATGAAAATTACATTGTTTTACAAATCCACCAAAATGGATTTTGAACCAGGCCTGAAACCAATTATTTCTACAAATGACAGTGTGTTATTGTTCATCTTCACTACATTGGAACCACTCCAGGGGCAGATTTCTGCCCTCATTACTACAGGACTATGCACAGCCAATAATCCAGTTCCTTCAGCTGGTTATTTAAGCACAGAAATTCAACAGTACATAAGTCAGGTAGAGAGAAACATGTCTGGTGTCCAAATTTCTATTTAATCAAAGTCAAAATTACTTCTAAAGCTGAAGTTCTCAGACAGGTTGTTTTTCCTGCATTGATCTTACACTGAAGTCACTGTAAGTTTCTCAATTGGCTTCAGCAAGTTTTAGCTCTCATTAACAATATAAATTTGAATAAGCCAAGTATTTGCTATTCAAATTCCAACCTCTGACTTCTGGAACATTAATCAAATCTTCTTGATTTTAATAAAACATTTGCTGATAGGAAAAGGGAATATGTAAGGGAAGTTTTAACTTGTCTCAAGACAAACCATAGTAAAAGTGCATGTCTAAACAGGGGAAAAGTAAGTTCTTCCTTTTTCTTTTAAATGTCTCAAATTCCTATTTAACACATTAAGAGTTATTAGTAATTTTGCTCAGATATTTTATTGAGGTTTATATTAAAGTGCTTGTCCTTTAGCCTGAGGGCTTCTAAAGTAAAATGTACAGTATGGAACAAAATAAACATCTTCAGTTACCATTTGCCACCTACAATTCCTCAACACAATGACTTCAGTGTAGTTCCTTTGCCTCCTACATGGACAGCTCAGAAAAGCCAGAGGCCCTTCCCCTTATTTCCAGCACACCCAAAAGACATTAAATCTGGCAGAGGGGACAAAACAGGCCTCCAATTCAGCTAATTTACAATAAACTGGATTATACAACTCTCAAACATACAGGCAACCTCTCAGTTGCAGCCTGGCCCAGCATAAAACTGAATAAAAGAGTTTTAATTTGTAAACTTCTTGTATGTTTCTGTTAGAACTCCTATCAGCAAGACAGAAGTCTAATTGTGCAAATCTTAAATATCTGTACAAACTAGTTAAGGCAGTTAGAAGTCTCATGGAATATATATTATTTCTACATCTCTTTATTATGTCTCTTTAAAGATCACCTCCTCTGAAAAAGATGTAAATTTTGGTAAGTGTAGGTTAAAAGAGGGTATCTTATTTAATTTTGTTTGGATAACTCATGAATTACAAGCTTTTAATTCTTTTTTTTTCTACCAGAGTTTTATTCACAATAACCTGTTACCTTCTAGTTTTGTTATTAGTTTTAAAAATAAATTAGTGTTTGAGTCCTACATTGAAGAGTTTAGACTGTACTAAACAAGAACTTACTATAAACCTTCATCAGATTAAAGCAACTTCTACATCAAATTGAACTTTTATGTGAAAGCTGCTTCTGTTTGCTTTTCAGGTTTAGAGTGGCCAAGTTTTTAAGGATGTCTCCAAAATAACCATATAGACTCATGGAATGGCCTGGGTGGGAAGGGACCTCAAAGATAATTTAGTTCCACCCCCCTGCAGTGGGCAGGGACACCTTCCACTATCCCAGGTTGCTCCAAGCCCCATCCAACCTGGCCTTGGACACTTCCAGGGATGGGGCAGCCACAGCTTCTCTGGGCAACCTGTGCCAGGGCCTCACCTCCCTCACAGAGGGGAATTTCTTCCCCATATGCCATCTAATCCTGCCCTCTATCAGTGGGAAGCCATTCCTCCTTGTCCTGTCACTCCATGATGTGTCATTCTATTAACCCTTCATATTTTATGGCTGATATATCATCTTGCCTTGTAAACAATCTGGTAATTACATCCCATGGTTCAGGACACAGGCTCTGCTTCTCCATTTGCAGAATGTTTATTGGGATGAAGTGCAAGCAACTTAAATTTAGCAACCACAGCATGTAAATGCATTCCAATCCTTACAGCACTCTTGGCTTTTTCCAAAGGCTACATATAAAATAACAACCAAATCCTATACAAAATTTCCCTGGCAAGTTTTACAACAACACGGAAATAAATTTGCCTCCTTTGTCGGATGGATTAATATGAAGATTCCATATGGGAATGTGCAAGCTTTCCATCAGCAAATATGAAAAATATACTGTAATATGTTAAAAAACTAAACGAAAGCATGTTTCAGTCAGTGTTGATTATGTTGGCCTCTGGCAAAGTGGCAAGCAAAGTCGTACTTATTTTTACACTTACACCCACAGATGTTGCACTGGAAAGGATTTTCAAATCCATGACATCCCATGTGAATAGTATAAAGGATATTGTCCGCAAAGTACATGTCACAGTGTGGGCAGTGATGCAGAAGCTGAGGGTCCTGAACTGGGAGGGTTGGAGCTGGAGTACTTGGCTGGCTGTTACTTATACTGGGAGTACTGGTGTGGGCGCTGCGGTCACTGCTGGGACCTGCCACGGGACTATAGTTCCTTTGATTGTGTGGAGGCCGAGGATCTGGGCTGGTTGGAGATGAATTCTGAGGGATATTTGCTGCCACAGCTGAAACAACTGCAGGTGCAGCAGGCTGCTGGATCATGAAAGGCTTTTCATCTTGGCAGGAAACGACATCAGGAGAGGCTGGATTTTGGTTTTCAGGTGGCAGGCTGGACAACTGTCCAGCCAACGTGGAGAGCTGGTTTAAAGGATTATCCACCATGAGGTCTTGTGGATCTCTTGGCAACCCACCGCTCTGAGTCGTTTTTGTCATGCCCTCATACGCCTCAGTCTGGATATTTGGGATCTCGTGAGTGAAGTCATTAAGGTAGTCTGGTTTCTGCACCACCATGGAAGGCGGACTCAAATTAATTAATGCTCTTCTGCTGTACCCCAAATTGCTGGTCTTCTTCTGCAAAACCCCCCACATTTTCTTGCTGCTGAGGGACGACCTCGTCCCCTTGATAGGCACCATTTTGTGCTTGCGCCTGCGGTGGTGGGACAAGTTGCTCCTGTCGCTGCAGCGGAAGGAACACAGTTCACACTTGTAGGGCTTCTCCCCGGTGTGGGATCGCATGTGGGCTTCCAGGTGGCGCTCGTAGGCTGAGGCAAAGGGACACAGATGGCACCTGTGTGGCTTCTCACCTGGAAAAGTACAACAGATTGTGCTAAAGCACCTTGAAAAGGCTTTTTGGGGCTCATCAAGCTGCTCATCGAACTGCAGTCGCTCTGGAGTTTGGCTCAGTCTCCAGTGGAAGAGCAGAGAGCACTGGGAAACCTCTGCCTCACCCAAGTGATGATAAGCACAGGAAAAATGGTGAGCAGAATTAGCAGAACAGATAACCTGCCTTGGAATTGCAGCAAGAGCTGAATGCAGTGATTTGTGTGGTGCCCTTAACTGGATCCAACCTCTCCCTCACCTATGGAAGGCACACAAGCAGGGGGCTACAGGAATGTCTGTACCACCAAAATGTAATCATTCCTCATGGTAACTGAGCTTAAACATTGAGGGTATCCTGGTATCTTCCAAACATCCCTACTTTAAACATCCTGGGACTGATGTCTAAATAACCCACACACACATGCACCCACTCAAGAACTGAAAAAGAATCCTGTGGCTGAAGTTATTGAAGAAAACAAAAGCCAGGTACTCCCTGGAGAGCTGTGTGCTCTCCTAGACATGATGGGCAGGTGTTCTCCTTTCACACAGACAGAATTTGCTCTTCTATTAAATGAAATACATAGATATTCACATTAACATATTAAAAAATACTAAGAAAACTTTCAAACATAATTAATCCTAACACATTTGTAGCACAATGCCCTTGGGGCTTTTGCTTTTCCTTGGATACACTGATCTTCTAGGAGTTATAGATCTGGGTCTGCAATGTCAGAAATACCTAAAGGATTTGATGCAAGTTCAAGTGCTGAAATCAAAGATCATCTTATCCTTCCTATCTGGAATGCCATGTCAGTTGCTAAATCACTGTTGTGCAACTGATTCTTTCGCCACACAGCATGACAAACTCAAACAAATGTGAGTGGGTTCCTTCTTTTTTTATGAGGCATTTTCTATTTTAAATACAGGCCAATACAGCTGTTTTGTGGCTTTCAAAACCCACCTAGAACAACTGTAAAAGCCAGAGCTCTGAATGCAGTGAGGGCCCCTATTACACCACAAGCCCTGCACAGGCCCTGCAAGGTGGCATGTGACAGACACAGAAATCCCATGCTGAGCATCCCACAGTTTGGAATCATGACCTGGGATACTGAATATTTATTTTTTCCCACCCTACATCACTGGCTCTTCAAGAGAAAAGGATTTTTTTGTGCTACCTCTAAGTACCTTGTTTGCACCAACTGAAACAATGATTTTTCCATGAACAGATCTATGCATCCATATATATANNNNGCATCCATATATATATATATATATATATATATATTTACATGTGTGTAAAGATCTGTGGATTTGGTAGAAACAATGTGAGAAGACTGACAAACTCTCTCTTTTCACACAGAACTGGCCAATCTGAATGGCCTTATTTAATTCTGAGCTGGTTACACAGAGATAAAGATTTGCATCACATGTTGCACACCTGTAACACATCACAGCTGGTGAACTACCCATTATCCTGCTGTCAGACTCAGCAGGAATTCCTTTGGCAGACACCTTGCTACACTTGATGTTATCCAGGATGAATTACCTGTTTACTTACACTGCTCTGAGGTTACTAGTCAGCTACCTCTTCCCTACTTTAATGCTGCTTCATCACTCTGAGCCTTCACAGTGCATGCAATCCTTCTCCTGGCCCTTTGCCATCCTTCCAAGCAAAACAACACTCAGGTCTTGGATCAATTTTCCCTTGAGTGAAAAAAAAAACCCAAACCAAAATGATCCTTTTCTTGTTGTGGAATTCCTTGTCTCTGTACAAAGAAACAAAGTGGGGCTTTCTGAAGAGCCATTAAGGTCATGGCAGAGTGGTGTTGCCATCAGGACATTTAATACATCAGTGCTATATTAAAATAAAGGATGGAAATCTATTGCAACAAGGCAAAGGGGAAATTTATACAGAGGGAAAAAAATAAGCTTGAGATCCTTGTCTGTATTTTAAAACTGAACAGGTTGGTGTAGGAAAATGAACTGTTACTGTTGTCAGTATTTCATTATCAGATGTGTCTGAAGCAGAAATTTGGCTAAGAAGTGTTCCCTGTGTGAAGGTGTATCCAAAATGCCAGAGCTCTTTGGTGGACAGGAGGGTGACATCCCTGGATCCCTCCCTCACACTAAAACCATGAGAAACAACTCAAAACATTAATCAAGGCACAAACCCCAACCACTATGCTTTGCCCTACCCCCAGATTTGTGTAGGTCATGGAGTATTTGCTTCTGGTTAATGACTGTTGGGTTAGAGATTTTTAAGGATGTTTCTCAGTATCCCAATTCTTGGTTGGAATAATTCTTGCTTTTGTACATATTATATTATGCTGCAACCATGCTGAAATGGTCATAATCTCCCACAGGAATTGTTTTGCCACCTAAAGCCACTTGGAGAGCTCTCCTCCCTTAAGCAGCACAGGACAGGAAAGCACTCTGAAAACACAAAAGAGAACTGTTAACCTAAGACCTGAGAGTATGAAAAGGCAGGCAACTCCCTAGAGTAAGAGAAACAATGCTGACTCTACACTAATACCCACATTTTGATATCTAAAGAGGGGAAGATTTGATTTTTTTACTCTCTAGTATGGCTAAATTCTATGGTGTTTGGTATTAAGTAACACATTCATTCTGTTTGAGAAACTCCATGCACATCAAAAATCATCCAAACCATCCCAAGAACCAGCAAGCAGCTAATTCCAACGTTTTCCAGGAGCAGTTTATGTCTCCCATCAGCTCTAGGCATCCATCTGCTCATGCTGACACCTGTCCAGCAGGAACTGTGAGCTGGGGGATGGAAGTTTTCAGATGGCAACAGCTACTTCCTACTGAAAAGATGTGATATTTTAAAGTTGATGTTACTTCTGCACCTTTAAGTACTATTTAAAAATAAGCTGTGTGAGTCTGCAGCACAGTTTCTCCCACTCCACAGCTCTCACTTCACAAGCTCAGCAATGGCAGTGCACAGAGTAAAGGTGTTAAAAGAAAAATCTCTTTGTCCACATCCCATACAAGGCAAATGGCAGGTGAAGCTGGATCTGCTTTATGAAAAACTAGACCAAAAAACCAGCTACAAAGCCCACTGCTGATATGGAGTTCTGCAGCAATCCATGGCTTTAAGGCTGTGTCAAAGGCAGGTACAAAGGCACTGTTGGTACTTTATCCACTGCTGGAACTCCACAAAATTTCCACTGGGAATCTGAACTTTCATTCTTTGCAGAACACAATTTTTTCAGATTTTTTTTTATTTTCATTACTGTTATCAATCACTTGTCTGATGATTTGCCCCCATTTTTGAACACTGTACCAGTAAGAAAACTTTATTCTTATTATTATGCTTTGCACTTCCACATCTAGAATGTTGTGCAGAACAGGATTATTTTCATAGCTAGACAACCAGAGGAAGAAAAGCCCCTATAAATCTCCATGTAGCAACATTTGTCACTTTTCTGATCAGCACAGAAAACCCAAGTTATTTTTAGGGTCCTTCAATTTACATTGAAACTTTTATGCTAAACTTTACTCCCACAGAATTACTTACAAGTATCAGTAGGAATTCACATAGTTTAAATATGTACATGGCACATCTTTAAAGAACAGCCTATAAAAAAACCAACCCAAGTTCTAACTGTTAAAAACTATCAGGCTGCTTGAATTTGCCAACTCCTCACATGCAGATCACACTGTTGACACCCCAAGGCCCCACAGCAAAGTGCAGCAGAGCACTCCATACCTGTGTGAATCCTGATATGTTCTATGAGCCGTGCTGTTCCTTTGCTGGCGTAGTTACAGTATCGACACTTCAACTTGCCATCAAATGTCCTCTCAAACCCATCCACCAACATTCCTGAGTTTTCATCCAGAGAAACTTCAACAGAAGGATGATCCAGACCATTCTGATCACCTTCTGTCCCAGCTGTGAGTAACATAACGAAATTTTAATTAAGAATCTGTGGGACACAGATCTTATACAATACAGTTGTATGTCATCTTATACAATGCAGTTGTATAGAAATGCTTCTATACAACTGCATCAGTATCTGGACTGTAAACAGTGCAGTTGCTCCCCAAAAAATCACATTTATGGCACTGAACTCAGCTCACCTCCCTGGAGAGTCTCTACTTCCTTGTCGCCAGTAACTGATCCAGAAATCATATTTACATGGTGAGTCTGCTGTGTAAGATATTCCTGAAAATCTTTTACAAAGTCCAATGGTTCTGCCTTCTTTTCCCCCATATTGGCTCTTTACATTTATAACCTCTTGTGCCTAGAAGGAAAAATGTTTTCAGAACACAAGTGTCATTGAATTTGAATGCATTTATAGAAACAAGTTTGGGTTTTGGTTTGGCTTTTAACTGAAGGATTATTTATATCACTCAATGTACAGACTGACAACCACAAGAACATCACTTTTAGAGCTCTGAATTCATTAGTGATCACCAAATACAATTTATGGGGAAATTGCTTTGAGCAACAGGTAAATGAAATAATATTAAAATAACAAATAACAAATTTAAAAAATAAAAAAATTACACAATAATCAAAATCAACTTGCCTTTTTTTATAAAAAATGGATCATACCTGAATTTCAGTGCCCTGCTAAGTAGCAAACATGCTCCAAAATGTATTCCCAACGCATCAGATAAAAAGCACAGGGCACAACTTCTCCACTTTCCCTGGAAGGAGAAAAAGGAAATGTGAGTCCATTATTCTTTCCAACCCCCAAGAGTTGTAAGAAGGAAACCTGAAAAATATTTATGTTTTAAAAGACAGCCTCTCAAACTCTACTGCTGGCAGTTTTATTACAACAATTACACTTCCAGCAAGAACTTTTCAAGGACTGCATCCCCTCCTTCCTGTATCTCACTGAAGGACACTTCTGTCTCACTGACTGTTTCAATAGTTTCTTTGATGATCTGGCTCCAAAAAATCCCAGAGTTGGGCCAGTCAGTTATGGCACCTGTAATGTTGGGAGACAACTGAATGTTGGTGAGTAGCAAAGATGGAAAGAAGCCTTAAAGAAAGCATTGTTTCACAGTTGTCCCAAAATTTTAGTTTCCTATCCTGAATAAAAGTCTTAATCTATTTCATTAATTTGCACTGAAATAAAAATATTCACTAGATTATAGTCCTCTTTCTGAGGACTGTAAATAACAAACCTCTATGACTTCACAATGAGCTTGTGAAGACACAACTGGGGATTCAGTTGGAAAGAGGACAACAAGTCTGTCACATTATTCCTGCAGATTATAACCAGAAATCATTTACAATGACAAAATTTCAATAAGAATATCAGAGGGTTTTTTTATAGCTACTAAACAAAGTGTTAGGTGACCTACAGAAACTCAAGTTATGAGTTCAAGACCACATTTAAACACATTCTGCTGTATTTACAAAACTATTTACAAGCTCTTTTTTGGCATTCAGATGAGTATGTTTCTTCACATCATCCCAAAGTATCAATTTTGCCTACCCTCTCCCAGGTGTCAGCAGCCTCCTGTAGGCTTAAGTTAATTTGTGTTCCATCTGTTGGTGTCTCCTGCAAAAGAACCAAAGACATCAGGATATAAATTAAAGATATGGAAGAGAAAAACAGAACAATGTCATGTAGAGTCCTGACCAAGCCAACTACAAAAGAAACAACACTTAAAATGAAACCATTTGAAATGTTGAATGGTTCAACATGAAAAAACATCAAAGATCTGTATTATCAGAAGAGAACCTGTGTGTGCCTTTGTGTAAGACTTATTTCATAGAATCACAGAATGGTTTGGGTTGGAAGGGACCTTAAACCCCATCACATTCCAAGCCCTGACATGAGCAGGGATCTTCCTGCCAGGAGAATCTTCCACTATCCCAGGTTGCTCCAAGCCCCATCCAACCTGGCCTTGGACATTTCCAGGAATGGAGCAGCCACAGCTTCTCTGGGCAACCTGTGCCAGGGCCTCCCCACCCTCACAGGAAAGAACTGCTTCCCAAAATCCCATCTCACCCTGCCCTCTGTCAGTTTGAAGCCATTCCCCCCTGTCCTGTCACTCCAGACCCTTGTCCAAAGTTTCTCTCCATCTTTCTTGTAGGCTCCCTTCAGGCTGCAGTTGTATCACCCCAAAGCCTTCTCTTCTCCAGGCTGAACAATCCCAATTCTCTCAGCCTTAATTAATTTGATTGACTGCTTTTATAATGACATTTACTTCTGAAAGAAAGTTACACAAAATTTCATGAACAGGTTGGGGGAAAGACATTATTTTGGTGATCAACTGCATAAAACTTCCCCTCTCTACCTTGTTGATTTGATGTGAAAACATTCATCCTTTTCTTTACATCAGTTTAGGGAAGTTGCCACAATTTAAGCACCACCCCAAACCTCCCATTATATGCTTAAAAGAACTTTTTGTGATTTTACATGATATTTTTTACAGCTACACAGCCAGCAGCTCTCTTCTCAGGGGGGAATGACACACATCTGATCCTTGCAAACCAGTAAATGTAATTCTAATGATCAGACACTGAGCAGCCCAGTTCATGTTTCACACTCGAGGGATGGGCTGATCACACCGGGTGTTACTCGAGCTCTACTTACACAACTACACCTCCTCCAGCTTTACACAATGAGTACAACACTGGGTACTCATTTTCTACTCAGGCACAGCTGCTGGACTGCACAGTGCTCACAGCCCTGAGGCGAGCTAAGTTTATTGTATGTTTATTGATTTATAAGTTTATTATGTGTGTCAGGATGAAATATTCTGCCTAAATAATTTTGCTAAAGAAAACAGCTCATACAGAGTAAAACTAGTAGTTTCACACCCAGTCAGAATCAATCCTGCAGTATTTATAAGAGAATAAAATATTATGAGGGCACAGATGCAGTAAGAGAATAAAATGACTACAAGCACATGTATACATCCAACCTTTCAAGGAATCCAGGAGGAAAAAAGGGGAGATCGCTCTGTTCCATATTTTCCAGGGCAAATAATTTAAGGGAGGAAAGATCCCAAACTCCATCCAAGTCCTTCCTGCTCCTCCTCCAGGAGTTTTGACTGTGGGATGGGGAAGTGAGTGGCAGCGTCTGAGCCCTGTGACCTGTCATCAGTCCCAGGACACTCCTGATGGATCCCACACCTCCTCCTGCCCATGGCACAGCAGGAAATGACACAGCCACGGGAAGCTTCCCATAAACCTGCGTGTCCAGGTCTGTGCTCCTCGGGACAGAGAGACATGGAGCTCCCGGAGCGGGTCCAGCAGAAGCTACGGAGATGATCAAGGGACTGGAGCATCTCCCTTCTGAGGAAAGGCTGAGGGAGCTGGGGCTGTTCAGCCTCGAGAGGAGACACTGAGAGGGGCCTCATCCATGTCTATAAATATCTAAAGGAAGGGATCAGGGGATGGACCAGGCTCTGGTCAGGGGTGGCCAGCAAAGGACAAGAGACAACAGGCAGAAACTGGTGCACAGGAAGATCCATCTGTGTATGAGGAAGAACTTCTTCCCTGTGCAATGACCAACCACTTGAACAGATTGTCCAGAGAGGGTGTGGAGTCTCCCTCACTGGGGATATTCCAAAACCATCTGGACACAGTCCTGTGTTGNCCCCTGCCCAAGGAGGTGTCACTGCAATGAGGTCTCCCCTCAGTCTCCTCCGGCTGAACACACCAAGTGCCCTCAGCTGCTCCTCACTCGCTTCCCCTCAAGGCTCTTCCTCATCTTCGTTACATCCTTTGGACACTCTCTAATGGCTCAATATCTTATATTGTGGTTCCCCAAACTGCCCCGATATTGCCGGTGAGGCCGCCCCAGGTCAGAGCAGAGCGGGACAATCCCCTCCCTGGCCCAGCGATGTTGTTCCTGATGCCCCCCGGACACTGATGTCCCTCCCGGCTGCCAGGGCACCGCTGGCTCGTGGCCAACTGGCCACTGACCAGGACCCCCAGGGCCCTTTCTCCAGCTGCTCTCCAGCCTCCCGTTCCCCACAGCCAGGGTTACCCCGTGCCAGGACCCGGCACTGGCTCTTGTTAAACTTCTAACATGCGCCTTTCTGTGACTTCTGTGGTCACTGCGATTTCCGTGTCCCCCGCCTTCAGATCACGGGAGCAGCCGCGGGGCTCCGCCGCTGACCCGGCCCCTCTCCCGGAGCCCCTCCCGAGCGCTGTGCCCCGGCCCCCGGCGCCCTTACAGCACAGGGAGGCCCCCGAGGAGCCGGAGAGGAGGGAGAGGGAAGGGAAGCGGAGGGAAGGAGAGGAGCGGGCACTCACCGCCGGCCCGCGCCGCTCCCGCCTCCCGCCGCCGCCATGTTTGTTGTGCCTCCCCCGGCCCGCCCGGCCCCGCCCACCGCAGTCTCGCGAGACCCGCGCGGAGGGGGGCGGTGGCTGTGACGTCAGAGGGGCGGGGACAAGATGGCGGCGGCGGGAGCGGTGGTGAGGGGCTGCGCCAAGGTGACGCCTCAGGGCGGGACAGAGACACGGGCACGGACAAGGATAGGGATACAGATACGCCGGGAAAGCGGCGGGGGGGCTCCGGCTGTGGTTCTGGGAGCTGTGGAGGTGCGGGGGCTGCCGGGCAGGGGCGGCTCTGCAAGGCGTGAGGGGGATTTGGGAAGCGCTTTTCTCCCTCTGCCCTGCGGGTCTCTGTGTGGAGGGGCGGCGTTGGGTAAGTTCTTGCCAAGGGAGGTTCTTGTAAGTCCTGTGAAACGGCTTGTCAGGAGGTGGCACCGTCCTGCAGCGCAGAGGCACTGAGGTCTCCTTTGCTTCTATATCAGGAAAAGGTTCTTTCCCCAGAGGGTGGTTGGGCACTGAACGGGCTCCCCAAGGTTTGGTCACGGCCCCAAGGCTGCCAGGGCTCCAGGAGGGTTTGGACAACGTTCTCAGGGGACGCGGTGGGATTGTTGGGGTGTCCTGTGCAGGGCCGGGAGTTGGACTCAATGATCCTTGTGGGTCCTTTCAAATTCAGCATATTCTGTGATTAAACACACTCGTGGTACTGGCGGAATGATCAAAATAAGTTGTGCCACACACACGGTTTGGCTGTACAGGGTGAGAAGACACACTGGTCTGGGACCTTCTCCTGCAGCTTGTGGGCGTGTTGTGACACTTGAAATAAGTTGAAATAAAGAAAACCAATCCCAGAAATGAGGGCAAGCAACATTCCCACCATGGAGCTTCTCTGCAGGGAAATAGGATCTGTGTGGAAGCCAACTAGGATGGATACAGGAGTGGAACTCATCAACGCAAGCAAAGTGAGCTTAGGAAAATTTATTGCTTTGGTCTTTTTCTGTTTGTATCTTAACACTGCTGCCAGGTCCAGCAGCATTAAAATCTTGTTTTAGATTGTAAAATAAACAGAAGGAAACCAGGAGAACTGGTCTTTNCCAGAGAGGATGTGGAGTCTCCCTCACTGGGGATATTCCAAAACCATCTGGACACAGTCCTGTGTTGTGTGTTCTGAGATGACCCTGCTTTAGCAGGGAGGTAGGACCAGATGACTCACTTTTATTCCTTTTATCACAGAATCCTAGAATTACAGAACATGCTGAGTTGGGAGGGACTCATGAGAATCATCATGCCCAACTTCTGACCCTGCACAGGACACCCCAATAATCCCACCATGTCCCTGAGAGCATTGTCCAAACCCTCCTGGAGCTCTGGCAGCCTTGGGGCTGTGCTCACTGCCCTGGGGAGCCTGGGCAGTGCCCACCCGCCCTCTGGGAGAAGAACCTGGTGCTGAGCTCCAACCTCCCCCTGCCCTGACACAACTCCAGCCATTCCCTGGCTCCTGCTCCTGGTCCCCCAGAGCAGAGCTCAGTCCCTGCCCCTCCTCTGCCCCTGCCCAAGGAGGTGTCACTGCAATGAGGTCTCCCCTCAGTCTCCTCCGGCTGAACACACCAAGTGCCCTCAGCTGCTCCTCACTCGCTTCCCCTCAAGGCTCTTCCTCATCTTCGTTACATCCTTTGGACACTCTCTAATGGCTCAATATCTTATACTGTGGTTCCCCAAACTGCCCCGATATTGCCGGTGAGGCCGCCCCAGGTCAGAGCAGAGCGGGACAATCCCCTCCCTGGCCCAGCGATGCTGTTCCTGATGCCCCCCGGACACTGATGTCCCTCCCGGCTGCCAGGGCACCGCTGGCTCGTGGCCAACTGGCCACTGACCAGGACCCCCAGGGCCCTTTCTCCAGCTGCTCTCCAGCCTCCCGTTCCCCACAGCCAGGGTTACCCCGTGCCAGGACCCGGCACTGGCTCTTGTTAAACTTCTAACATGCGCCTTTCTGTGACTTCTGTGGTCACTGCGATTTCCGTGTCCCCCGCCTTCAGATCACGGGAGCAGCCGCGGGGCTCCGCCGCTGACCCGGCCCCTCTCCCGGAGCCCCTCCCGAGCGCTGTGCCCCGGCCCCCGGCGCCCTTACAGCACAGGGAGGCCCCCGAGGAGCCGGAGAGGAGGGAGAGGGAAGGGAAGCGGAGGGAAGGAGAGGAGCGGGCACTCACCGCCGGCCCGCGCCGCTCCCGCCTCCCGCCGCCGCCATGTTTGTTGTGCCTCCCCCGGCCCGCCCGGCCCCGCCCACCGCAGTCTCGCGAGACCCGCGCGGAGGNGGCACCGTCCTGCAGCGCAGAGGCACTGAGGTCTCCTTTGCTTCTATATCAGGAAAAGGTTCTTTCCCCGGAGGGTGGTCGGGCACTGAACAGGCTCCCCAAGGTTTGGTCACGGCCCCAAGGCTGCCAGGGCTCCAGGAGGATTTGGACAACCTTCTCAGGGGACACGGTGGGATTGTTGGGGTGTCCTGTGCAGGGCCGAGAGTTGGACTCAATGACCCTTGTGGGTCCTTTCAAATTCAGCATATTCTGTGATTAAACACACTCGTGGTACTGGAGGAATGATCAAAATAAGTTGTGCCACACACACGGTTTGGCTGTACAGGGTGAGAAGACACACTGGTCTGGGACCTTCTCCTGCAGCTTGTGGGCGTGTTGTGACACTTGAAATAAGTTGAAATAAAGAAAACCAATCCCAGAAATGAGGGCAAGCAACATTCCCACCATGGAGCTTCTCTGCAGGGAAATAGGATCTGTGTGGAAGCCAACTAGGATGGATACAGGAGTGGAACTCATCAACGCAAGCAAAGTGAGCTTAGGAAAATTTATTGCTTTGGTCTTTTTCTGTTTGTATCTTAACACTGCTGCCAGGTCCAGCAGCATTAAAATCTTGTTTTAGATTGTAAAATAAACAGAAGGAAACCAGGAGAACTGGTCTTTAAAGAGCTGCAATGGAGGGAAGAATTGAGATAAGCAGAAAAATCAATGTTATCAGTAATCCACAAACCAGTTTTCAGATGCATGTGTTGAGTAGGGTGAGCACAGATCATTATTTACAGAAAAAGAGGAGGGGAAAAAAGGCAGGGAAGCAATATCCAAGGATTTGAGTAATGTACATGCACTTATAAGTATATCTGAAGGTTCATAATATTGTATGACTGCATGACTTCTAAGAATAAAAAGGTAAACATTAATGTAGTGACTTGATTATTTCTTTATTTTTAAAGTCTGAATGTTGAACTAAAACATAATTTCCACACTTGTATCATTACTCTGCTGTACCTCTGAGTTGCTGCTCTGTGTGTGGGTGTTGCCAGAATAACTCCCATCCCTTTGGGCCCATCCTACTGGTTCTAAGACTTTTTAAGGGAACCTTGTTAGGAATATTCTTTTTGTTGTCCATGAGGTTGTGGCTGCCCCATCCTTGGAAGTGTCCAAGGCCAGGTTGGATGGGGCTTGGAGCAACCTGGGATAGTGGAAGGTGTCCCTGCCTGTGGCAGGGGGGTGGAATGAGATGAACTTTAAGGTCCTTCTAACTCTGAACATTCTATGACTCTACTACCAGTTTTTCTTTCACCAGTGCTGTTTATTGCTTACTGAGCAGCTTTTCAGAAGGTTCTATATTAAGAAGGCACCCTGCACTTTTCCTGACAGCTCTTGGTCAGTCCTGCTGGATATTCTCAGCGATTCACCTTATTTATGGCATCATGAGAGAAGACTGCTCTTCTCTTTGTACTTGGAAATAAAGTAGTGGAAGGAGCAAGAGGAATGTGGGGTTTGCAGCCCTGTGAGTGCTCAGGAAGCACAGTTAAATAAATGTGTGCATGTGTATGTTTGGGTTTTTCCTTCTGAGTCCTTGCTAAGAATGGACTTGCCCAGGTGGATGTTTGCACACGTGGGTGTTGAGTGACCCCACCATAGCAGCTTGTTCTGTAAATAACCCATTCCTGACTGACTGCTGCCACAACAGGGTTGCCTTGGAATTTATCTCTATTAAAACAATGTTTTCTTTATTTTTATGACTTTAGTAACTTAATCATCATTTGGAAGTGTTGGAGCTATCTCTGAGCATCCAAACTTTGTATTCAGGAACCAGCCCCACTCATCAGTACTTGTTTTCTATTGAATCTGGAATGCTCACAGCAGTATTTCTTTTCTATGTTACTTCTAGCTCTTTATGGGTTTTTTTTGCTATGCCTGTTTGTGCTAAAATCAGAGTTCCCTTATCATAGTAAACTTGTGCTTCTTGTCTCTGAGACAAAAAGAGCTCGTTGATCTGTTTTACATCAGTTCTTCAGCCAGGGAGATGACAAGTGTTGAAAGCCAACATGAAAGAGAGTGAATTATTAGAAGGATCAAAGGTATCTTTACTTCCTGACCCCAAAGTTTCTGCTGGTTTTTGAGGAATGCTGCTCTCACAGTGTGCATTGTGAGATTGCCCTGTGTCCTGTGAGCTGAACAGTCACTGGTTCTGCTGCTGTGAGATTAGGACTGAGTGCTGCCAAAAATGTGTGTTGCCAGGCATGTGCTCATACATTTGATGGCACAACTCTGTGTCCACTGGGGGTTTCTGTCACCAATTGTCTTGGTAAGACTGAATGTCTCCACACTTCAGGCTGACTTGGGAAAAGTGACAGGAATCTGTAGCAAAGATCTGGTCTGGAGTTGTCAGCCACAGAGTGAGCTGGGTGTGGGGAGCTGTGAGAGCAGAGTCATTGTTGTGTTTTGCCTCTTTTGAGACACAGTCACACCAGGGTGTTTTTTGGAATCCTGCTTTTCAGGAGTACATTTTGCAGCAGTTTAGCTACTGTTGGTTAGCCTGTCCCTTTTTGAGCCAGATCATGTCCATTATACCAACTTCTTTTGAATGGCTAAGAAATCATTCTGTGCTACGAAAGTATATTGGCTTTTACACCACACTTACCTTTCTAAAGCCTGTTGGGAGCTGCTTGAGTAAGTCTTTGAGCACTGAACAGTTCATAGGTCTCTGAGGGACAAAACTGTCATCTGTGTCCACCTCCCTGACAATCACTACTTGCTCCCCAAAGCCACTGTCTGCTCTCTCCATTTTTGTGACTTTGGCCACATGTGCTCAATGCCATTTTCCCCCAGGAAAATGCTCAGTAATGACTCTGCTCTCTGGGCTGGATGTTATATTTCCTAATCATTTACTCAGCAAAAGCACTGGGTAAAGTTTTATGTTGCTGTCTGTATACAAACCTAACAGTTTGCATGTTCTGTATTTGTTCCCAACAGCTGAAAAGAAATATTCCAGCATACTTGGCTCCTTGGAGGTTTTCTCCATGTGCCTTTAGATCCTCCAAATCAGAACTCAAGCCAAATCTGGCCAGTGATGGGCTTGTCTGTGCTCCACTTCAAACATTCACTGAAGAGGAGGCAATGCTGAAGAATATGGGTAGCTATTATCTGTACAGTTAAAATTCAGAAATGTTTTAACTGGAGGGGAAATTTTAACATAAAATTTTATTGTCATTATTTGTTTCTAGTTAAATGTTGAGGTAATTGTGGGGGATTGTCCTTTACAGCTTGTTTTACCTGGGGAGAGTCAGGGAGCACATGCATAACCTGCCAGAAATACCACATCAATGTTCTGTTGATCCCCAAGGAGACTGTTGGAATACTTACACATTTTCTTTCTTCTCTTCATTGCAGTGACAAAATTTGCTCAGGAACGAGTTGCACCTTTTGTGCAAAAAATGGATGAGAATTCGAAAATGGAAGACTCTATAGTCCAGGGACTGTTTGAACAAGGGGTCTGCACACTTTTACTGGATCTTTTATTCAGAAAGTAACATCATTTTAGGAATCCCTACCTGTGCTCTTCTCAGATTTTTAGATTGAAAGATCAAAGGATGTAATTCAAATGAAGTAATGAGTCGTTAACATTTTTAGGTTTATCAACGGCAAGACAACTTTAATTTCTTTTCATATTATACTGTAAATATTTTTTCCATTTCTCCCTCCCCCATACGACATTATAATATATATATTTAGTTTCTTGTCATCCCTCCCTTGCTTTTTTTTTTTTTTTTAATTTGATAAGAATAATTTCATAGAACACTGGAAATGCAATTACTCTGATAAGTGTTGCTGGAAAAGTATCAGGAGTCCTCTGTGCCCTACTGGGCAACCACAAGGACTTCTGTTGCAGATATCCTGGTGTTCACTGCTGGATTCAATTTTAGCCTTTCCTGCCATCAAACCTAAAGAACCTAATGTTCTTTTCCAACCTAAACAATTCTGTGAAGAACTGTTAGTTTCTTACGGGTTTTGAAGGAAAAGGGTTTTGGGGGAAGGATTTGAAAATCCTCACATTCTGTGATTTTTCTTTTAATCTCTTAAGTATCAGCATGGAGTGGCAAGTTGTTGACAGGAACTAACAGATTGATACATTTGCACCTTTTCCATTTCAGCTGATGAGTATTGAGCTTGGGGAAGAATATGGAGGAACTGGAGCTTCATTTTTTTCAGTCATATTGGCAGTAGAAGAATTGGCCAAAGTTGATGCAGCTGTGGCTCTTGTATGTGAACTCCAGAACACACTAACAAATAAGTTGTTTACCACATATGGAACAGAAGAACAAAAGAGAACTTACCTACCCAGAGTATCTAAAGATACAGTAAGTCAAAGTTTTACTTTACTTAACTATTAAATTGTATTATAGTTCAGTAATATTAGTGGGGATTTTTTTTTTTCAGTGACTAACGTGTGACTCCAGCTCTGGAAAATATGTGTGAACTTTGAAACTGGTTAGAGCTGATGTCTGTGGTGGTATAGATATATCCTGTCATCAGTAGCTGAGAGGCAAAAGTGGAAAGGCACTTACTAGTTTCATTAAAATTTAATTTACTGTGGAAAAGAACTGTAAAGCAGTTGACTTTGAGAGATGTGTAATTACATAGCGTTTCTATTCTTAATCTCCATATCTGAAACTCAGTTACTTTAATGCAATAAAATGGTTAAAATGTTTGAATTCAAGAGACTTGTGCTTGTTTATAAGTATTTTCATGGCAAGATTTGTCATTTGTGAAAACTAAAATTAATTTTTCTCTTCCCTTGACAGTTAGGCAGTTTCTGTCTTTCGGAGGCTGGGTCTGGCAGTGATGCTTTTTCTTTGAAGACTCGAGCTGAAAAAAAAGGAGATTATTACATTATCAATGGCTCAAAGATGTGGATTAGTTTAGCAGAAGATGCAGGAGTTTTCTTTGTCATGGCAAACACAGACCCATCCTTAGTAAGTTGCTATAGTTGCATTTCAGTGACAGCTGATGATACATAAAACTGTGGGTTTTATATTAATAATCCGATGTTAAAGGTTAATATTCTGTGCACCTTTTCCTGGCTGACAGCAAACCTTTAAAAATACTTCCCAACAGAAACTGAGGACTTGCTGAGCAATTTTATACATTCCTCCAACCAGAGAAAATAAAAATGTCAGAATCACAAGTGCTGAGATGAAGAGCACAGCCTGCATTGGTGGTGTTCTGAGTAACAGGAGGACACACAGTCCAAGTTTTTCCAACACTTCTGACTTGGCTGGCAAGTTATTAAAAGGGAAAATAGAGCTTAGGCTACATCTACTGGAGAACTAACAAGTATCCTATAGTGAAGTATGTTCAAGTAACAAAATAACAGCTGAATATGCCTGTGTTAAGTTCTGCCCCCAGTTTGGATATGAGAAAAGTCACTTGCAGACTTTAAAATATTCTATACCAATACAGTGATTATGAAACACAAAACTAGATTGTTCAAATCTTGTATTTTTTTAAACTCCATCCAATATCTCAGTCTTAAAATTTTAACTTTAAAATATTTGTTTTTAAAATTAACATTTCCTGTTTTGACTTGAATAAGAAGGGATGTTTTCTTTCATTGTATTAACAGTTGAACACCATATTAAACCATAATTAGACCAGACAACTGTGCCAGTGCTTTATTTATTGATACAGTATTGAACAGGTATAAAATTTCAGTGTTGGAATGAGATACTTAGATCAATATTTGGTGATATCAATGTAAAGACCAGTTGTTGATGATTTTTTAGGGATACAGGGGGATTACATGCTTCATAGTAGATCGCAACACAGAGGGACTTCATGTGGGGAAGAAGGAGGACAAGCTGGGAATCAGAGCATCTTCTACCTGCCCAGTGACATTTGACAACGTGAAGGTATTGTAAGTTCAGCTGTGAAACATAATTTGTGTGTAATTGGAACTTGACCACACATAAGGGAAACTTTAGCTAACACACGTTAGCTGAAGTCCCAATTTTTTTTCCCCTTAGACATACTGTTTGGCATATTTTAACCTTTGCCTCCCAATTTTTTCACAGAATTTTGGTTTTCTAAAACTTTGATGCAGTTTTTCTCAGTCATCAGTGTATAATCCTGTGAATCTGGGAATGTTCTAATCAGATATTCTAGGAATAAATGTGTGGTTTATCTTTTATGTCTTCACTTATGAGGAACATTAAATAAAACATGTGCACTGATTCATCTGTGAACCCTATGAGCAGAACAGAACAGGAATAATGGAGTGGTTTTATTCCTTAGGTTCCTGCAACCAATATCCTGGGACAGGTTGGACAAGGCTATAAGTATGCCATTGGAATGCTCAATACTGGCAGGATAGGGATTGCTGCACAGGTGAGTAATTTGATTTATTACTGAATGCAGCCAAGTTAATAACTTGAGTTTGGATTCAAATTTATGAAATATTTAAAGCTATTAGGAATAACCCATTTAGAAAATACCTTATTAAAAGCTCAGTTGCCACTAGATGTCACTGTTCCTGTAGCTAAATTCCAGTGAAAATGGGAACTGTCAGTGGGAAAATTCTCCGTTGGTGACATAAGCAATAGATTTAGAAAACATTAAATGGCAATTAGCTTGTCTTTGGTCGTTAACTTATTGCTACTGAATTATGTCAACATTCTTATTTTGCATTATGAAAATGTATTTTACAAAGAAAACAAGCTTCAGAAAATGTAACACACTGGAATGTGTAATATTAATGCTTCCAACTGGGATTGTGTGGGGCTGGCAAATGTGGCCTTATGCTAACAGACGTTTTCCCAACAACTTATTTTTAAAAGTCAACTTATTTTTAAAATAAATATGATGTTCTGTAGCAGAACTGTTCCAGTTTATTGTTGTGTTTGAAAGTTGCACTGTGTGGCATCTTAGGGGAAAATATTTACTGACCTTGAAGTTATTTCTAAATGTTGTATTTTGCTGTAAAGTCAGTTTGGATCCCAGATTGCTGCTGATCTCCATGGAAATCAGGTTCAGCCCTACAATAAAATGACTTGTGATAATTTTTTGTATTTTTAATTTACCTTTGAAAGTCATCTCTTCTTTGCTTCTAGTTTGTTGTCAATGTGACTGTACTACCAGTCTTCTTTATCTTTTGCCCTACTTTGCAGACATAGCAGAAGTAATCATCCTCATGAAATTGAGACTTGGCAATGTACTATGCTGATAATTGGAATGTTTTTTCCATAATTTCTAAAGATTACCTGTGATTGAACTTTGTCTGACAGGGTGTTTAAAAAGGGCTGTGGGCCCCATTGTTCTGAGAGATATAAATAGTATAGAGGCTCTGGCAATAAAATACATGGACTGGATTTTACTCTTAACTTTTAATTAAGCTGTAACTTGGGGTAATTAAGGTCAGGTAGCTGTTATATCTTAGTTACTACTTCCATGGCACCTTCAAATGAAGAGAAATGTACTTGACAAGAACAGCAGCTCTAAAGCCCTGTAGTATTGAGTTTAGTTTTGCAGTAGTAATAGTTTTAAAAGATAATGAAGAACTTATAAAATGTAATTGTGACTTTGAAAACAGTTTCAGATAGTTTTAGTGCAAGGCAGCTGCATAAGTTGTTACAGGTGCTGAAGTTGATGTGCCTGGTTCTTCAATATGAGTTTATATAAGAAGGCAGCAAATCCATTAATTGGGCTCATTAGCAGCAGACTGCAACAGTTGCTTAGGTTATTTTCCTGTGGGTTTTTTCTAAAAACTTATAAAGAGGAGATGTCTGAACCCAGTCATGTTTTTATCACTTTAATATGTGGGTCTGTCCAAAAATGCCCATGCACCTTGTACATCATTAAAGGTAGTTTGACTAAGCTGCTTTGTGTGACAGCTGACTGCTTTTGTTTTTGTGGAAAGACAAAATTGGTCTGAATTCTTCTACGGCTGGAAAATACTGGAAGAAATGTTATCTCTCCTTCCACTCCACTAATTTTCTAACTTCTGAAGGAAATTGCTAATTCTGGCAGTCTAGTGTCCTGTAGAAAATGAGAAATTATTTTGATTATGAAACAGCTTTGACTAATCATTCAAATTATTTTTCCTTTAATAGGGTAGTGTAGATCTATAGATCTTTAGTTTACAGTAATTTTCCCATGTAATTATGAATTTTCCCAGAAACAATATTTATGCAACCACAGCTGACCCATAAGTTTTGTTCAAAAATTAGTGGTAGTGTTTTCACAAATATTTTCCTGTGGCAAGAAATGGAATAACATGGAATGGGCTTGTTCCTCAGACTTACTTTTATCATAACTCACCTCATTATGTCTAATAACTGTAAAATTCCAGTTGTTTTGATTCTGCATAGAATTTTTATTGTATTTTAGCAATCTGTAGGTAGGAAGAAAACTGAGCTTTTCTCCTGAGTGTCGAGCTGTCTGACCAGAAAAAAATCAACTATTACCATCTCCATTAAGTGCATTCAATTAACCAATTTTTACTGACCATATGCCTTATTATTTCTTACAGATGTTAGGACTGGCACAGGGCTGTTTTGACCTTACAGTTCCATATACAAAGGAGAGAGTCCAGTTTGGGAAAAGCGTGTTTGATTTCCAGGTACTTGTTAGTGAACACATGGGAAGTGCTCTCCAAGGAAGTAGTAATTACCATGGTAGTCAGTAAAGTGAGTAATCTGATTTGCATAATTTGTGCTCCACCTTGTGTCATGTCTCTCCTCCTTGATATTTGAGTAGAATTTTTCAGAAGAATTTCGGGTGAACACTCATCTGCCACATAAAATATATCAATTCAGTACTCTGTGCCTTTGCAAGTACCATACAAATAATTTAAAACTCCTTTTGCTTGATAAACTTATTGGCAGCCTTTGAAAATAATGCACATGGAACTCCCTTCTCTTCTGATTTTAATACCACAATCTGTTGAATGTGTTCCAGTTTCTATACCCTTTCATGAGGTGTGGAGGAAGGCCTTTTTCTGGAGCAACTAGAAATTATAAAAAGATGAGGAAAACTGTTTGAGTTATTAGATTTCCTGTGTTATACAAAGACATTTAGTTTTCATTATAATATCTGTATCTTACAATGAAAAAGACTCTTTGTTGCAAAAATGATGTATAGTTTAATAAGGAAGATACATAATTGTAATTACTGTAGTAATTTTCTCGTTAAAAGAAGCCTACATCTCAGCTGAAGAGAAGGAACATTAGCACTGCTCATAATTTATGCAAATTTTAGGAAGCACTCACAGATACCTAGGAAATGATTGGAACTGCGTCTTTCGAATGGGAAATGGAATTTATAATTGCCACATCATTTTGGTATTTTGACCTGCATATATATTTCTGCAAGTCTGGGGGAACCGTGTTAATGTTCTAATAAGATGAAAGATTTCATTGTGTTTTAGACTTCTAAATGTTCGTTTTCAATCATCATAATGTTTGGGTCTTCTTAAATAAACCCATTCTTCTGTAATACCTACCATTTAGATGTGAGCTCCATCACCTTTTTCCTTCCCCCTGAATCCATTCCTCAGTCATGTCCTCTGTACCTTTTGTGCTGCTCTTAGACCTTGTCTCGTGCCTCTGGGACATGGGAAGAAGTTGTCACCTTCTTAGTGCTCCACATTATTCAAGAGGTGCTTGTTTGCAAGTCTTCCTTGGTTATGTTCCTCAGGGAACCAGATTTGTTGTTACATGAATGTTCTCAATAAACAGCAGCAGAATAAAAACCCAGCTCTGACCTCCCGGTGTCCCTGCACCGCTGAGGAAGATGTTAAGATTTGGCTAAAATGTAGTCATGAGTGCAAGTAGGTAACACTCCTGTCCAGCCAGTCAGGCAAGTACCCCAGTCCTCCTGAATCCAAGAAAAGGGAAGGAGAAAATAGGACTGCAGTTCCTAAAAGGACCTTAGAAGCCCAGAGGTCTTCCCAACTCCAGTGTCTACAGATGCAGAGCAACACGAATCCCTGATCCACCCAGACATTGTATTTTTATTTTAGACTGTGGGTGCACCCCATGGTGCTGTTGCTGGGAATTGCAGTGGAGTTGTAGCTGCTGGCAGTGTGTGACCCGTGTCGTGCTGGTTGCAGGGGATGCAGCACCAGATAGCCCAGGTGGCCACACAGCTGGAGGCGGCGCGGCTGCTCACGTACAACGCGGCCCGGCTGGCCCAGAGCGGCAGGGCCGTGGTCAAGGAGGCCAGCATGGCCAAGTACTACACTGCTGAGGTGAGCCCAGCTCCCCTGTGCCCTGCCTTCATTTCACTGCTCTTTCAAAGTTTGCTGTGCTGCTGAATGTGTAACCTGTAACTCTTCAAAATCTGGATGTACTTTTGGCTCGATGCCCCGTCCCTGGAAGTGTTCAGGGATGGGTTGGGCGGGGCTTGGAGCAGCCTGGGATAGTGGAGGGTGTCCTTGCCCATAGCAGGGGGTGGAAAGTAAGGTGGGCTTTAAAGTCCCTTCCAACCCAAACCATTCTGTGATTCTCAGTCCGTGTACAGAATGTAAAGTAAGTCACCCACATGCCTCTAAACAAATTTTTTAAAACCAAGCTACAGCAGTAAAAGAGGAAAGTGAATTCATGTTTTCACTTCTCAGTGAAATCTCTCTTCTCGAGAGATTTAATTTTCTCAGAATTTTCTTTTTTTTGACATGAGACATGACACTGTGAGAGTTCATTTGTGACCATTTCAGCTGGTCACAGCTGCCAGTCAAAATGATTCAAAACTGGATGACTTCTCCCTCTTTGTCACTGCTGTCTTGCATACCACTGCTGGTCTTTGCCATGGTGCAGCACAGGAACTATTGCTCTAACAGTTAGTGAATTCATGTTCCCTGATTTAGAAAAATGTCATTTTTATTCTCAAATGACTTGCTGAAAATGAATACAAAAATACAAATCCTTCCTCTTTCCACCTGTTCTAGTTACTGCTTTATTCACTAGTTTGTTTTTAATTTGAATAACTACAAAGAGTAAGATTTACTACCACTGTGGTGATGTTGAACCCTGTAAGTCTGAAACTGTTTTCATAGGTTGCAACACTGACAACTAGTAAATGTATTGAATGGATGGGAGGTGTTGGATTCACAAAGAATTACCCAATAGAAAAGTATTACCGTGACTGCAAGATTGGTGAGTGACAGCTCCTTAACAAGTATCTCTTGTGGCATTAGTGCTGTTAATGTTTGAGGATGAAGATTGGCTTTTTTCCCAGGTATTTTTTTCCCTAAGACTGCAGGAACATGGATTCAAAGGCTCAGATATAAGAATGTAAAGCTTGAGGTGTAAACACCTGTGTGTGCAAGGCTAGTTAAAATGTTTAATTACTTACCAATCAAATAGACACAAACATTGTGTCCTGTTCTATTAAGAAAATTACAGTTCATGAAAAAATTGAAAATATCCTGTGTGGCTTTAAGATCTGAATGTATGTGGAGTTTTATTTTCAAGACTTCCTTGTTTACCAGGATAGTCTTTGGACCCAATACTGACATTTTTAAGGGTAATACCCTTTGGCTTTTATTGTGCTATCATTGGAACTGCTTAATTTTTGTTGGCTGTTTAGGAATGGCTTTTCAGGAAAATGTCTTGTCATTATGCTGTGACAGCAAAAGAGTGCTTTACTTGTTGCAGATAATAAAATATGAACATTTATATTTTATATTATTATAATATAGAATTATAATTCAGTGCTAATACTTGCTCAGTAAAGCTTCACTTCATAATTGTAAATGTTGTAACTGGACTGTTAGAGTGATTGTTGTTTCTTCTTAAGTTCACTGTGGGTTTATAGTCTGATTTTATTTTCTTCTGATTTCAGGTACAATATATGAAGGAACTTCAAATATCCAGTTGAGCACCATTGCAAAAAACTTAGCACAGGAATACTGAAGCCATAAGGACTTTCTTGACTGTTAAGGGAAGTAATTTCCCTGAACACTCATTGTGAATTACCCATTTATTTGTAATTACAGAAAGCATTAATGACATCATAAATAAGAATACATCATCACAGATGAAATCACAGGGAAAACCATGAATCCCCATTTCAGGACTGTGAGTAATTCATGGGAAATCATGAATTCCATGTTCAAATCCAAACTGTGGGTTAAAAGTATTTCTTTCTGCCTGGACAGACTTCCAAGCTAATACTTTGGATTTACTTACCTTAGGTTATGCAAGGAGTGCATCTCCACTTTGAGATTTCAAAGTGAAAACAAAGGAAGCCAAATCCTTGGCATGCCTGGTGGGAAAGGCTCTGTTAAACCACCTGGGAGAAAGGACTCTACATGTAGCTGCTGCTTGAATGTGGTGCCCTGTATTAACACAGGGTACAGGAGAGTCATGTGGAAAAAGATGGAAGTGGTGGTTTCCTCTCTCCCAGGCAGAGCGATGTCTGTGGAGCTGCTGTAATTGGAGTAATTTTTACAGCAGCCCTTAGTGTGTTCTTAAGGATATCTTTGTAATTAAGCCCTTCCAGCCCCAATTTGTACTCCTGAAAGGTGGATAATATCCACCTCCCTTTCCAGCCTTCTCAGCTGTTAAGGGTTTTAATCTAAGAGGCTATTTATAGTTCTCCTTTCATAAAAGGTTGAGTTGAAATCTTTCTGAAATGGAGTTAAAAAAGCTCTAGTAGTTCTGCAAAAGGACAGATATAAGCTGGGTAATAGGAGTGCTGTGATACTCCCTCACAGTGGCCTTTCCATGTTCAGTGCATTTTACAAACATGAATGCTCAGTGCCTTCCTGGGAGTTAGGGAGGCCCTGTTAATTTGCAGCCTGGAAAACTTGCTCCTGAAGTTAGTGGCTCTCTAGCATAATTTTTTTCCTTTTGAGAGAGAAAAAGGCTGGGGGGTTGGGGAGTATTTGCTTTTTTATTCCTCTCTGTTTACTTTAAAATTAGACATTTTATTTACAGCAGAAACCTCTTCAGTGCTGGAGAGCTAATTAACTAATAATCAAGAGACAGGAAGCTTAATATATGAAAAAATCATTCTAATTGCTGTAATTGGCAATCTGTTTCAAGTGTTTTTGGGGAGGGAAGGATTGGGTTTCTGGTTTTGGCTGACTTAGAAGAATCTCATTTTTAAAGCTTTTTACTCACTGATGATTCACTTTGAGTAGAGCTTAGAATGTTACAGACTGAGACTCCCAAAGGATTTTCTGGCACAACTGGGGCAAATGACACTTAACAAGTGGGATTTGTAAAGCAAGCAGACTGCAGTGCCTTATACAAAGAAACAAGCAAGGATGAAAAGCACTATTAAAAAGTTCTCTGACTTTCTGTCAGCTTCAAAGGGAAGTAACTACTTTAGTGAATTAATCCCTCTTTCCCTGTTGATAGGCAAAGAATTAATGAGGTAATTATCCTTATGCCAATAAGAAATCCCCTCCCATATCAGTGTGATCAACAGCTTTGAGATTTTCAAAAATACAAGAGTAAGAAGGTAGACTAGATGTTTTCAGAAGTTTTATTCCAGCATTATTATTATTATTGTTTTTATAATGATCATCATTATTAATGCATTTAAGGTTGTTAGCAGGCTTTCTTTCAGCTGAATTGGAACAGCTGGAGAAATCTAGACTAAAATTAAGACTGCAGACACCACAGCAGTTAACTACAGTTATTCTGCTCAGCATAGTCTATCTGTGAGTCTAAAGTGATCGTTGCCAAACTCCAAAAATGCTTGAGTTAACGTTGGTGAATGTGCTGAGCTGTGCTAAGGTGAGGCAGCCTTGGGCTGCTGCAGTTTCACCTGCTTTGCTCACAGGAGTGTCTGCAGAGACCAGGTTTTGGTTCATAGTGTTCACTAGGTCTCCTAGTTTGGGATACTGTCTTAGCTTGGCTTCTGCAGTTGTGGGTGCAACACTTAACTGACTTAGTGTCCAAAGCAAACCCTTTATGGGGGAAGTGCAGGGCTCTCTGAAGGACTGGTAAAGGCTGGGTATCCAGGGTTATGTAAAAGGACTGTCTCTGTGTAGAACCATGTCAGATGTCCATTTGAAAAAATAATCAGGGAAAAACTGAAGTGATGTGGTTCCTTACAGTCTGAACTTGGATGTCTGAGTCCAGGAAAGAACCAGAACAACCCCATCAGCTACTCAGCAGTTCCTTTCAGAAGAGCAAGGTCAAGTCTTTAACTAATGTTACGGCTGTAAATATTTCATGTCTCAGTCATTGTGCTGTATTTTGTACACAGTGTTGTAAGAAATGTATGGTTTTGATATTTGTACACAAAATTCTGTGGAGGAAAATGTGCACAAATCAATTATAACCTCTGAGTTTCTCCCATCGTTGTTGCAAAAGGACTTGTACCACTGCAGAGAGCATTGGCTATTTTGGGCAGTGTTCTGTGAAGAGTTAGAGAATCACACAGTGGTTTGGCTTGGATGGGACCTTAAATCCCATCCAGTCACAACCCCCTGCCATGGGCAGGGACACCTTCCATAGACCAGGTGGCTCCAAGCCCCCTCCAACCTGGCATTATTTCATCCCCTTAACTCTGATTCCGTTGCTGCTCTAAACACAGCAGTTGGTTTAGTAATGAGAAATGCTGTGCTGTTGTCCAGGGGCTGTTAAAGAGCTGCCTGTGCTCCCCAGCCCCTGTTTGGCTTGGGACAGGCATTTATGGATGGTCATAAATTGCATTTCCACATTTGGCACTGTGGACACAGGCTGCAGAGCTGGTGTTGGGAATGCTGTGAGGCTTTCTGTGCTAATGACAGGACTCAAAGCTGCTGTATGTACTCAATATGTATTTATATTAATGAATTTTCCCTTTATATGCCCTTACTCAGCACAGTCTATCTAGTCTGTTGTCCTGGAACAGCATCTTCAGTATCAAACATTGCATCTGAGCTTCCCTGGTTGGAGGAAAAGACCTGTGTTGGGAATGTAGTAAAAAGTGCATGAATTTTATTTCTGACATAATTCAATGCTGATATTATATATTGGGTCATGGTTGTCTAATAACTTGTTTAAAATTTTTTACCAGATCTTGAAGTTTTTGTACTGGGAGAGAATGACTTTGTCATCTGTGAGATTTCTCTAGTTCTGTTGTGGTTGGTGATCAAGGTCTGAGGCAGATTTCCACAGAAGGGTTTAATTACTACTTGGGAAATACTCAAATACAACATTTTGTATCATGTTTTCTATGCTGTTGTTCTTTCTTCTGTGTTTTCTTTTCCCCATATAAAGATTTTGTTAGAAAAGGCTTATGTGAAATACAGAGTAATTGTTCATTGGGAGCCTTTTGCTATGTAAAGACTTTTCTAATTAACATGTTATTGCATTTCCACATGAAAATCTTTTGGTGAGAGACACATTTCAGGCTCTTCCTACCAAGTTAAGCTCGATTTGAAACCCAATCTGCTTTGGAAGCAGCTGTCTGACTTCCCTGGACTTACACTGGATACACAAAAGCTGAAGAAATGTTTTTCCTCAGCCCCAGAACGTGTTCAATGTACCAACATGACAGATCTCCTAACAGTTATGTGAAAGTGGTTACAGCTCCCACAAATACTTCATAAATATTTACCTGTTACGTGATCTCTGTGCAAACTGTGGGTGGAGGCACAAATCAAGGGAGAGCTGATGGGCAGATGAATATGTATTGTACAGTTCCCAAAGAATGTTCACACAACCTGTCACTTGTGTTGTACTGAAATACAGGTATTGCAGGGTGTTTGCAACTCCTTGGTCTGTGTCCAGCTGAGGGGACAGGCCTGGAAGTTTTCTTCCTCCTCTGGATTTACACTGTGGAGTTGTGTGGCTGACAGGTAAGGGGAACCCCAGACCAGAGACAGCCAAACATGAGTGCAGAGTGAATCCAGAGTTCCAGGCTAACAAATAGGATTTACAGTCATTAGTTCAGTTTAATATGCCAGTTGTAAGATCAGTTGCTGTAATTAACAAAGTCCAGCTTAGTGGCATTGAGGGAGTTTCTTGTTGTCTGATACCAGAGACATTATTAAGCTGCTTTGAAATTTTGGCATTTATTATCCTCTAAAAATATTTTTGTTCATGTGCAGTAACTAATACATTGTGTAACCAGAAATAACCAGTGTTTCCTAATAGCTTCTTTCATAGATTTCAATGTTCATTCATATTGGTATAATAATGTTCAAAAAAACATGGGGTGTGCACTGTAACATTTTTTTGGTGAAATATTTAAAAATATCAATCAAAAATATGTACAATAATAGCATTTGTATATATTTTGTCTTTCAAGGTAATTTGGATTTACATCTACTCTCTCAGTAGCTATAGAGCTACATATACTGGAGGACTTACACAAATTTAAAAAAAAGTCAAGGTGACTTCTCTAAAGATCTTAAAAAAGCACCAGACAGGAAACTGTGTCTCAATAACCCAATAACCAGCACTTTGACACCTGGATTTATTTAATATACACAGCGAGGACTTAAGAATATGCAGGAAAATACATTCATCAAGCACCTTGTAAGGATCTGTTTGCAGCTATGAGACAACTGTCTCTCCTGGTGAGAGAGAAGGGCAAAGGGAACAAACAAAGGGAAGGGCAGAGCTGGATCATGGTGGGTTCATGTGGACTTTGGCTCTCTGGGTCCCCCGAGTTTGATGGATGCAGTTTTGGCAAGTTTCCCTTGTGGAGCCTTCAGGAGTCTGGTTGGATCTCCTCTCCCCAGGACACAAGGAGCTCTGACACAGACATCCAGAGCTGAGGTTCTCCTGCTGGAGGGGCTGTTTCCTGCCTTTTCTTAGGAACATTCAGCCAAGACCCAAGTGATGACCCACCTTTCAGAGGAACAGGATCATTTTCTGATCATCCTGTTCATCACATTAAGTTTGACTTGGATATTTTTGGCCTGTATTGTCTTCTAGGGCACACTGCAAGATTTTCCTCATCACTAATTTTCATCCTGAAGATGCAAATTAAACGCGAATTTTTCAATATAACCAGAGCAATTTTAATTTGCTACCGTGTTGATGAGTTTTTCTGCCTTTGTTAAGATGATACCCAAAGACATGATAATTAAATGTGAGAAAGACATTAGCTTCTCTGGATATTTTTTTTGGTTTTCTGTAGAAGGAATTTGCTAAACTGACATAAAAATAGTTGAGGAATAATTCAAAAATTAAAAGTTAACGTTCTGGAAATGTAGTTAGACAGTAAAAAGCTCCATAGAGGTGTTGAAGAGAGAGTTGGTATGGAGCAAACAATTTTTTGCCAAAGCTGGTGCTGTATTTTTAGGAAAGAAATCAGACGTTCTGTTCCTGAGAAAGGATGTTTGCACACCAAATCCAGCATTTGCTCCAATTGTTCCCATAAAGAATTGAGGCAAAGCAGTTTTTCCAGCTTAGGTACTTTCTGAACTTTGAAAATGTTTCATGACTCCCTGTGATGCACTAGAAGATGGTTGATGTGATATGAAGGTTAAAAAGGCTCTATTTATGTCCATAGCCTTGTTTTCCTCATGTTCAGTGAAAAACTCCTGATGTTCCCCTGTATGATTTTGGTCAAACACAAACTGTTCTGCTTCCTTCTTAGATTCCTTATTATTTAGGTCTTCTCAGTGTCTGTCCAACCAAGCTTTAAAAGGAAAATCATTTTCCCAGTTTAATTGCAGCCATGCCTACATTTGATTGATAGGCCAGGCTGTTTTAACTGTTGCTTGAATAATAAAAGCTGGATTCAGCAGGATATTTGTCATAAAATATATTTGACTGCCATGCAGGATTCACAGTTTCCAAGGACCAAAATAAGGTGCAGCAATAGATCTTCCATTTAAGGCTGGAAGTATTTTAGCTCTACTGTACTTTGACTCCAGTGATCCAATTTGCAGAGATAAACAATTCTCTGGAGGTAATATAGCTTGTCATTATTTAATAATTATTTAAAATGTGCCTTGCTACCCTTGTGTAAGAATCTGGGCTGCAGGAGGGCTGTGGTTGTCCTCTCATTCTTCAGGGGGCTGACACAGCACAGGGGTTAAAGCACCCATGGTCTGGTGTCTCAGACTACTATAATTTAATAGCCAACCTTCTCTGTCCTGCTGCTTCTATTTAGAAGTGTCCAAAATTCTTTTTTCTTTTTCTTTTTTTTTTTTTTTTTTTTTTTTTTTTTTTTTTAACTGTAAAAGCCTTCTGGCACTAAATTACATCTATTTCTTGACTGAAACATATCTGCTCTATGCTAACCTCATTATCCAGGAATGATTTCTAGAAGAGGAAGTGAAGAATAATTAAATCATTCCTAACTGAAGGAAATGCTTCGCAGAACGATGCAAATTCCAATTTGGCCAAGATGCTGCGGTTTCATGTTCTATTTCTGGGAAGGGCAGAGGGAGAAACAGTTATTTTTGGAGTTATGGATAGGCAGGTTCTGCCTTCAGTTTTCTCTCTTACCTTGAGATGAGTTCAGGGGGAGCACAGCTGCTGCCATCCCCTTGGTACCTGTCCTGCCTGGGAATTAAACTTGGCCCCTCTGCTGCAAGTGGCCTCTTGCTGAGACCCCAAAATGGGGGATTTTCCTGCAAAATTAGGGCTCAGCCCTCATCTGACTTCCCCATGGTGCTGTGCTGCCCTGGCACAGGGCACAGTCCTGCTTCCCCCAGTTCTCAGCCTGTGATGCAGTGCCTGGAATAAAATCAGGGTTGTGTTTTGGAGGTCAAAAATGAGATTGCTGTGTGTGCTCAGCAGCAGTGCCTGGGGGAGCCCATGGCCTGGCACAGCCCTCCCAGGGCTCCTGTCTTTACATTTGCACGTTTTTCCATCTGCAAATCTCACTCCAGGCTTGAGGCAAAAAGAGGGGATCACACACCACCCCCCCCAATTAGCTGTTTTTACGTGGGAATGTTTGCAAATACATTAGTGATGTGTAATTGAATTATTAATTGGGGAAAATATAATTAGAGTGCTGGAAGAATTGCTTTTCAGTGCTCCACAACTTTGGTCTTTCAAGGAATCAGATTGCTGAGATGAGTTATGCACTCAAGAAATCTGCTTAGAATTAGCAACACATGTCCTACTTTTCCAGCTTTTCCTTTAAAAGTTGCATATTATAATAATGAAGTGTAAAGAGCAAACTTCAGTGATTTGCAGAAGGTACCAGCCTTGTGCCTTTTCTAAACTGGTTGATTTATGTGCTGTTTGCTGTTTTTGAGAACACAAAACAATTAATTTATGTGTGAAAAGAACAGTGGATTAATCCTAGAGAGCCCTGGAGCCTTTAAAGACCTGAATCATATGTTGAGCTCGTTTAAAACTTGCATAAGAAATTAATGTAGAATAAAGCCCTTTAATTTGAAAAGTGCATCTATAGTAGGTGTCCCTAGGATATCTTCTGGATCATTATTCAGAAAGGTTAAGGAGGACTTTATTTTTTCCTTTCTTCCTTTCTTTCTTTCTTCTTTTTTTTTTTTATATTCAGTATGTATTTTCCAGTTTGCAGCTCAACGTGGTGCATTTCAACTTATAAAGAGACAGAGATTTTAAAAGAAACGGGGAGCTTTTTATTCACCTTCCACTTAATTTCCTTGCTGCCTTGCCAGTCCCAGCTTAATGAATGTAATTGCTACCTTTGATGAAAATACTATTATCAAGATCACACATTACATTGGAAAACAGTTTTTCTTTAAACACAGCTACTGCAGTCTCTAATTATGCATGTAACAAGTGGCTCCTGAACAAAAGAGCATGTTGTCTACAATTGCTAGGAATTGGAGCAAGGCAAATTTGAACAAAGAACAGATTAGATTTGCTCCATGCTCCACAAAGCCCATTCCCCTGATTAATTTCCTGCAAAAACTAAAACAATTCTCTCTTAAAAGAAACTAACCCTCATCCCCAGAATGATCCATATGCCATTTGTGTCAATCTATATGATGATAATGGCTACAGATTTAAATTATTAACTATTAGGTGTAGTAAAATAGGAAGGCTCTTTTATAAACTTCCCTTTTCATATGTAAATAAGCAGTACAAGGACTTAAGGAACAAAAAAACTGACTTTTCTGTGGAAGCCAGGAGCAAGAAAGCACCCAGTGACTAAAGTCTGAATTGTGCATGTATAATCCAATTATTTTGTCAGTTTACTCTGTGCTCCATGTTCTGCACAGGGGCTGCAGCAGGAGAATCAGGTCTCCTAAAGTCTTGGGTTTTCCAGGGATGGCACATTTGAAGGCTGATTTCCATGTGTGCACCTTGAGGGGACTTCTCCAGGAAAGGGTTTCATTTCACTCTTAAAACTAACGGTTTTGTGAACAGGATTTGATGAGTCAAAATCGGAGTTGTAAATATATTTTGCTATAACTCGGTGCCAAAGCAGGCAGGTGCTGGTAAAATTTTGAATTAGTCCTTGGCCTCTGATAAAAACCTGCAGTAAGGATTGAATTGTTTTTTTTATTACTAATACAAAGAATTAGTCACAGCAATTTAGAATATAGTGTTATTTTTCACTCCTATCCGTATTGATCCAGGATCCTTAGCTGTGGCCCATTGTACATGATGCATATAAACCCCAGTCACCTGGATAAATGCAAAAAACCCAAAAAGATTCCTGCTTCAAAGTGTTTACAAGCTGGATTAGGAATATAAATAATATAAACCAGTGTCTACATTATTTTTTTAAGGAAAATTGATGAGGAAAACCAGTGTACTGGTAAAAAAGCATCTGTAGCCCTGTGTCCTCTCACTTGCACTGGTGAAAACATGTTGCTGTGTGTTGGATTGGTCACATGAGAACTGCAGGGTGATATCCCAGCCAGGATGAATCCAAAGCTCCTTGGTGTAAAATCCACACTGAGGCCTCGGTTCAGCTACTCTGGTCTTTCTAGGAAGGTGTTTTGGATGGTGTCCTGGCAAGACCACAGAAATTGGAACCCTTCCAGTGGCCAAAACCTTCAGTGCAGTCCAGAAACAGTGAAGGAGTGGAAGTGCTGAGCTCTGCTCTCTCAACCAACATGCAGTGAATCATAAGGAGCTTCTCTCCAAGAAGGAAAGATAATAACAGGCACGTTGTGTTTGGTGCCAGCAGTGGAGGAAGTGAGGTGGCAGAGTTATTTTCTTTCCCCAATAACTTCCAGGGTCTTCGTATTCTCATAAAGTCAATGCAGAGATCGGGGGGGAATCCTCCCCTGTCACACCTTTATTTATCCCTTCTCAGTCCCTAAGGTTGCTTTGTTTGTAGATGATCACAATTCTTCCCAACTCACATTACTTGCAGTTAGCAAAATCTTTAAAATGTACCCTGCAGATAAGGAAAAGTAAAAAGAAACCCTCATAATTCTCCATGTGGATAGAATTAATCAAGATGTAATTATGACACCAAATGAAATTACTTAGAACATCATAAAATCCTTTCTCATCTCAGCATCAGTATCTTTAAGAAACTGAATGAAAGGTAAGTCCTTTCTGTGGAAATTAAAATAATTTCTTTTTCTAGACACTTTTTCTTGAGTGTTTCAGATCCTGTGGATCTTATGATGGAAACTGCAGAGCAGGCACTGGTAGGAAAGAAACCTGAGAACTGCACCATGTTTTTAAGGCTTTTAGCTGCAAATACCTGTGACAAAAAGGAACAAGCTTATAATCACTACCTGGGGAAGCTGGACAACAAAACCAATATATTCAGAAAATCCAGAATTGCTTGTGGTTTAGTTCCTTGTCTTCCCTCAAACAAGTTGAAAGTAATCTCATGAGTTTGGGGAAACACATTTGTGTATTTTCCTGAAGAAGTGTTAGGCTGTAAGTTTCTCTCCTTTTAGAAACAAACCCATTGTTCCCTGCAGTGGGTGTTTGTTTTTTGTTTTAATGTAGCATTTACTGCAGCACACTGTAAAAAATCTGGCTGGGGAGATGTGGCATTTGGCCAGCAGGAACATTTATCCCTTAATCCCACCATCCCCACTTAGGTCTTGCATCAGCCAAATTCTGAAGTTCAACACAATTCAGTGTAGTCCCCAGACCCATAACCATTCTTCCAGCTGTGATGTGGCACCTAATAATGCTTTTTTTTTAGCATAGCCATTGTGTGGAATAAGCATTAATTGACAAACACCCTCATAGCCCCCAGGGTGGTGGCCGTGGGGGGATGCAGGAGAGATTTCTCAGGGGTTATTGATGCACCTGATTGCCACAGGGCTCAGCATCACTTCTTTTGCATTGGCAGATCCACCAGAAACTAAACACTCGAGCCCCCAAAGGCTACAATGAATGGAAAGGCACCAGCCCCACTCCCTGGGCAAGCTCTTGTTTCTGTACAGACCCCTCAGCCAGAGGGAAGGGCTGTTCCTTCCCTTTGCATGTGCACACAGGATGCCTGTGGTGATCACAAACTGGGATCTAACTATTATCCAGCCAGTGCTGGGCCAGGGTGGGAGGTCTGAGACTTCAAGGGAGGGGGACTAATGGTGGACCAAAGAGGATTGTACAGAAGTGGCAGGGAAAAGGCGTCTGGTGATCTTGTATCCATCTCAGTTTCCTTCCCTTCTCCATCCAGCCCTTAAATAACTCAGAGGAGGGGGCAGATCTTGCACGTCTGCATTTAAATAATCCCGCTGCAAATAATCTCTTTGCTTTTAAATAATCCCAAAAGGGGAAGAGCAGTCAGTGCAAGAGGCTGCAGGGACACAGAGAGCACTTTTCCCTGCCAGACTGGTGTTGCTGAGCACGGGCCAGCCCAGTGCACCTCAGCTCTTACACACACCGGCCGTTTGTTTCACGCTCTTCTCTATCCAGATGTATGATCCAGAGAGGAGGAAAAAGTAGTTGAGGTTTAAACTCTTATCACTAAAGTGAGTCTCCCTCTACATTAAAAAACTATCCAGACATTGTAACAGGAATGGGTTCAGTTCTTATGTCATAAATTTGTGTGTGTAGAAAAAAGACTTATTGGTGAATTTAGCAGTATTTTTCGTTGAACTGGCAGTTGCTAACCATTACACCAGTATTTATTTGATTCTTAAAGAGCACAAAAGCATGGACTACAAATAAAGAAGATGGAGTAATAGCTTTTGACTGGGCCACTAGCTTTAAACTTGAAATGAAGTGTCCAGTTTTGAGTTACTGTGTCCAAATGCCATTTGTACAGTTTGAAAAGTGGGGGCATTTTTCCAGCTTGTCACTGTTAGCTGTAGTTCATTCCAGTGAATGATATCACTGAAGGAGCAGTTGTTCTGCTATAAGTACTTCACTCATGACTGGAATGTATTAAATGTATTAATCTGTGCCTGAGAGTGTAATTTAGGGAAGCCCTACATTTGACACATTCTTGTACATCCTTATTTTATTGCCTTATCCTGCAGGTAACAATGTCTCAAAAGCAAAGAGACTGGATGAAGTTAAAATTACATGTCACCAAATACTATATGCACTTTTTGTTGCTCATTTAACTGTCAGAATTACGGATTTTCAACAACATTAGTTTAAATATGTTTATGACTTGATTTACACCTCTGATGTCAAAATAAAATGCCAAGCAGGAATTCAAGGCTTCTAATGAGCTGGGAGGTGAGATGAAGCCATGAGGGGAATGTCCCCAGCCTTGCAGCTACATCTTTCATGACAAAACTCCGTCGCAAACAGCACCTGGGCCAACCAAAGATAAAACGCAGGGGTTGAGTTGTCCTGGAGAGTATTTGTCAAACCTGCTTTAAGCCAGCGGAATAAAAATGTATTTTTGTGGCAAGGTTAGACTTTATGTCAACTAAGTGAACCTGTAAAGCATTTATAGCCACCTCGTGACTATTGCCTGTCATAAAATTGAAACGCTCTTAATCCATAGGTGTGTAATTTTGAGGCACTCGAGACACTCTTACCACCTTCTATTTTCAGTGTAATTATCTTCTATATCGCTGTGGGCAATTAAGGAAGGACATGATTAGTAGTAACAAATAGCATTTTCAGAACTGTGTTATGAGCTATGCACCTGTGAAAAGAAACACATGGCTTGCTGCCCAGACCAGGTGTGGCTGCTGCAGGTACCTCTAGAAGCAATGGCAGTGTTGTGATTATCAACCCTCAATTTGAGGAAATTAAAGCAGTTTAAGTAGTTGGATTCAAAGTACAGCACTAGTGACTATGTGCTGAAAACTAGCGTGCCTGTCATCCTTTCATGGAGAGCACTGACCAGCAATGAATCCCTTATTTATGCACAACCAGGATTTCCCTGGAAGGGCTGAACCCCTCGGTGCCAGCGCCACACTGAGCCAACACCATTTACTCCAAACACACCAGGCTGCTCTTCTTGCTTTGACACTCGTGTCTTCCCCTGCTCACACTTCCAAATAAATATTTTCTGCTGCCCACAGCTTTTCCTTTGCTCCGGAGCGAGGCAATTCATAAACATGGGCAAGTGCCCCCACTGCACCTGCAGGCATCGTTAGCTGGCAGTGATGGGGATGATAGAGGAGATGGGACCAGTGGCTGAACTCCGACCTTATCGATCCAGCCACCTCCGCCCAGCTGAGTTGCCGTGGCCCAGTCAGCTGAAAAGGAATTTAAAGGGCAGTCGTCTTCCCTGCTCGGCCCCCCTGTCATTAATAACGTTTTCATCCATGACAGTGATAAACACGCGGTACTTGAGGGGAGTTTATTAAGGTCAGTCTATAAATAAAAATTAAAATTTAAAAAAATGGGTTTACACAGATGAACAGATGGATGAATAAAGTGATTGGTAAAACAATAAATATGAAAATAGACAGATGGATGAAGTATCTGGCAGTGATTCTCTAAAAGCTCAATGCCTCAAATGCTGGCAATATTATACCAGACCCTTCTCTCCCCTCTGATAAAAAACAGATTTAATGAAGCTGCTGCAGAACTTATAGGTTTCGGGGATCTATGGCCTGACTAATATTTTGTCATTTAATGCCTATTCTCCAGCCTGATAAAAAGGATTGCAGCCATTTCTCTATGTCAGGTATATAACTGAGTGCTACTAAAATTTAAATGTCTCATCTGTCCTTGGATCTAAATACAGATGGCCTTAAACCTCTGAGTTTTTCTTAATGCAAGATGGTATACAATACCCTGCCTGACTTCTTTTATCATTCTCAAAGAGACAGAAATTGTATCTTGGTGGAATTCAGGCTACCAGGAAGCAAATAGTCTTCTTCACTTCCAAATTCTGAATACCATTCAGAGAAATAAAGCCAAAAAGCCCAATAACATTTCATCCCCCAACAGCTGAGGAATTCTGGCAAGTCTTTATGATTTATATAATGCAAGTCTACTAGTTCCAAAATTTCCTTGGGAAGCACTTAATGCCTCGCTATCATGCAAGTTAAATTATACATTTTATCCTTAGTTTAGCACTTTTCAAAAGGATGAGGAGCTGGCAAAGGAGAAAAGTTGATTGCAATTTCATGTAATTTTGTGTTTGTTTCTGTTGTGGCTCTGTAGGCAGCTGAGATTGAGCAGGAGGAGGCATCATTTAGGGAAACTTCTACAATCATTAAGGGTAAACACTTGACTCGGATTCAAGACCAAAGGCTTTACATTTGCAACATCTAAAAGAACCTTAATTGTTGCCTCTGATTAAATATTTCAAACCCGTTGCTTAGATCATTGCAATTATTGATCCTTGATTAGGCCTTCGGTCCTCGATGGCTGTGCAGACATTAACTCTCACTCAGCACAGTCACGTGCAGCATTGTTTGCTGCAAATGAAGATTTTGAGTCTGCTCAGGACTCATCCAGCCTGAGCTGGCCATCAATTTCCATTGAAAGCAGCTGCCTAAGTGAAATGGATGGGAAGAGAAGGTGCAGAAGCCGCAGGACTCTGCATGATTTGGTCCTCAGGAAGCAATTCAGTCTGATAATGAAGAGGTGATGGGGCACAAAACCACTGTTAGTTAAATCCAGGTGTGAACGGAATAAACCAAGAGTATTGCAGGTCCCTAATGAACAATCAGAAAGGTGGTTAGGATGGCACAGAGCAGCTGTGTGGCTTAAAAATAAGCAACAGTTAGGGAATAATGGCTTGCAGCCAGTTGTCGAGTAGATCTGAATGGCAGATTGGAGAGGAGGCAGAGATCCTTCCTTCAGTCATCCCCATCCAGCAAGGGACTGAGCTGTGCCAGGGGATCCTGGTGGAATGGCTCTGTATCCCATGGGCTCACCAGACCACCAGCAAAACTCCTTCTGCTTACAGGGAGCTCAACCTGGGGGCTCAGCCACCAAATCCAGGAGCTGGAGGGTCTCCAAAGGCAGTGAGTCTT
>WEIV01032177.1:445624-458124 GCA_013390005.1 Calyptomena viridis | reverse complement strand
GGCAAACACTGCAGCTGGGCTCTTCATTTGAGCTGGCATGGGAGCTTTATCACCCTTGTCCAGTCGGATGCTGCTCCTTATTTGCCAGTCAAGCCAATAGTCATTAAATGGCATTTCTCAGCGTGCAGGGTGGAGCATTATTAGCTCTTATCCTTAATTGCCATCATTTTGAAAGTGTTCTGAACAGATGGCTCTGAGAGAATAAGAGTGAAAAGAGAGGCTTTCATACCTGTGGCAAACAAAAAATAGTGCTTGCTGGGCTTCAAGCTTGAGCTTGTGGGGTTAAATAGGGGGAAAATAGGCCAAATCCTACTGTGGCTCCCTTTGGGAGCACTGGGACTGCACTGGGGTGGGATGGGTTCCCACTCACTGTCTGTTTTCTCCTCCAGGGTGATCCATCCCTGCAGTTCTCTGCCCTGCTTGGTGGGATCATGATGTCAGGGGCTCACTGGGGAAATGGGCACTTCCTTGTGCCTTGGCCTGGGACTGGGCCATGACAAGAAGCTCTGGGGAGTCAACGAGGCTTCTTGGTGAGGTGGATAACCCAATGGACCCCCACACCTCCTCCCTCACTATGTCCTATCACCAGCACATTTGTCCCAGCACTGCATAGGAAGGATCTGATCCACCCCAGTGTGCTCCAGGTGAGCAATAGTTACCTGTATTAAATCATCACCTTTAAAATAACTAAGCTCATTCCTAGATTATGTGCTACAAGGTCTGGGTGCATAAACCCTTAGCACAAAAATTTCTCTTATTTTGCTAACTGCTTAAAAGTAAAACTGCAACAGAAAGAAATTGTTCCCGTGACTCATATTTTTCATCATTTGGTCATTAAATAGTGATGGATATAAACCTATAAAGTACCTAAACTGAACCTTTTAACAATCCATGAGCAATACTATCATTTCTTTAATAGAACTCGCTGACCGTGCCTTTCTCAGATGCCATTTGTCATTTTCAGCGTGCAATAATCAATAACTTGGCTTTGAAATAAATAATATAACAGTCACAATATATTATCTTTCAGGCTGGCCTTATACTAACCATAAAACAAGACTTGGAAAGATGAAAACTTTAGGTAAACACCAAAAATGAAATACCTGAGAGTAGGAGCCAAATGAACCAGAAGTTTTACATAGTTTCTCTTCTAAATTAATTTTTTACTTCCCTTCCTTCTAGGAAACTATACCTACTGGAGAAAATAAAAAGAAGAATTTGGGATTAATCTGATTTCAGTTTTGGGAAAAATGCCACCCCTTTGATTCTCTTGCTCTGAGGCTGATGCCACATTTCTCTCCCAGCACTGGGTCAGCAAGGTGTGTGAGCACCAGCATCAGCCTGTTGTTATTCACTGCAGCAATTAAACACATGCTAAGTTTTAAACACATGATTGTTACATTAAAATCAATAGGGCCCAAGAGCACCCCTAAACTAAACGTGTTTCTAAGCCCAGCTGGAGTTTAGAAAAGCAGCTCCATGATGAGATGGCTAAATCCCAGTGAAGTCTGGGGGACTTTCCTCAGGCCCAATGAGAGCAGGAGGCTTGTGCTAGTTGTCCCTGCAGACACCTGAGATGTCACCTGGAGAAATCTCTGTGCCATGCAGCCTGCCAGCACGGCATGTGGGGCTACATCTTGTGAGTGCTTTGGACAGAATCTGTTGCAAAATCTAGACATTCTTTTGTCTGCTTCCTCTACCTTATAAATCACCCATACAAGTAGAAAGGACAGGCTGGAACACTGTAACACAGGCTACACATAGGATGCAAAAGCAAGCTTAGTTCTGCATTTCCTCCTTTGACCAAGTCTTGCTCAAATCCTTAGATGTCCCACATATTTATTTTCCCTGGTTGAATTTGCTCCATGGCCAGAAAAGCTTCCAGACCCCCAGGAAACCAACCACCCCCAGGTGGTTGATCATTTCTAGCCAAAAGTGAGCCTGCAGCTTCAGTGAGAGAGGGGCAGAAGCCAGACCTTAATCGGGTTCAGGGAAACAGTCCTGAAAGGAGAAGACTCCCTAAGAGAGTGAAAGCTCAGAACAGAGTTTGCATCACAGTAAAATCTCCTGGTTCAAATCTTTGGCAGAGCTGAAACACACCATCACCAGCACTGCCTTGCTGTGTCCTTCACTCAGGAAGGGAGCACTGCACCTTGGAGGTGACAGAGAGGGACATTTGTACAGCCATGGGCTTCCTCCTGCACCTGAGGCACCTGTGAGGTGTGCAAGGCAGGGCTGGGCAGCTGAGGCCACCATGGTTCCCATCTCACTCCTTGGGGCTGGATATTTTCTGATTAAGGAGAGAGGCACAGGCTCCTGCCTGGAAAACTGGATTTAAGAGCTGTTTCAGGACTCCCCACTGAGCTTCTTGGAGGTTTGCGAATCTGAAAGACCAAGGGAAAAGGAGAAGGCTTTGTGTAAATAAATTCTGGTGGTTCATCTCTGAGGCAATGTTTTCTCAGCCATCAGTGTTACAGCTTCAGCTGTTCTTTCCCACTGAGAGCTCTCTTTGGAAGCTCTCCCAGGCCACAGTGATGCCCATGGTAGTGCTATGCCCAGCCCTGCAGGAAGGTGCTTGCTGGCAGAGGGGCAGCCACTGGGGACCTTCCCAGTAGGTCATCCCTGGGTGCTGTTTAATCACCAAGATTTAGATACAAGCAGCAGAAGTTCCTGTCCTCAGGTCTGAGCAGCCCTTGTCACTCTTATGGTTTGAAATAATGGGAACAATTAAAACCTCACAAGCTCCGTGCTAAACCTCTTACATCCCTGCTGCAGGTGGAATCGATATGGCCCCAGCACACACCATCCACACGAGACACTTCATCTTTACCACCTTTTGGAAGTCACTTAATCACCCTTCCTCACCTGCCCCATCTACACTGCCAGGTCTGCAGGGCAGGAATGGCCACAGTAACAGTGGTTTAGTGCTTCACACAATGAAGTCCTCAGCTCGACTCCCCAGCAGCTCTTGTAAACACAAATAATTAATTTTACATTGTCCTTTAAAGAACAGGACAGAGCGAGTTTGAAGGAAGTGGTTTAATTTAATTTTCTCTTTTACTTTTGAGCAGAATTGAGGGCTGCAATAAGAGTGACCAAGTGGGAAAGGAGAGACAAGAAGGAAACTGTAAGACCTCTGAGGAAAGATAACTGGAGTCTGTAGAGCATTTATTATAGGTAACACCAGCACATGAATCTAAAAATAGTGTCTCTGATGCTGTGTGTATATGACTGATATTAAAAATGACTGATTTAAAAGAAAGTGCTTCACCTCTGTTGCCAACCAGGAAGGTAGGTCTCTAGTATTCTCAGACTTAAATGCTGCCAGTAATTCACGTTAGGATAGTCATAAAGTTAAAGGTTAATAGGCTGTACAAATGACAGAGTTTAAAGGGAAAAATGAAGATGGGAAGATTTCTAGCACTTAGGGAACATTTTAAAAATGAAGCTCTTCTGCCTAATTTAATTTTTCCTATATTCTTTCTCATGCTGTTGATCATTACTGAAAATATTTCTATTTGCATAAGTGATTCTTCTTCACTGCCCATCTCCGTTTGCTTTTTGGATCATCATTACTTCCCACAGTATTTGATGAGTCACAATCCTGCTGCCTGCCCTAAGAGTCTGCTGCTGTGGAAAGAGTGAAATTAAAGGCACAGCCTTGGAGGGAGGATGGGCAGGGACACCCAGAGCATGAGGAAGGCTTTTATTTAATTACAAGTCATTAGAATTGGCAGGTTGAAGGGAAAGGCAAACACATGTATTGCTGGAAATGGGATTTGGTTGTGGTGTTTCTGATCAGCTCAGCAGCTTTGTGAGTGGCAGAGGTGTATTGCTGTGTCAGCCCTGCTGCCATGGAGGGTGTGCACTGTGTTCTCTAACACTGGAGCTGCAGATTAGAGTTTAATGGTGACATTAACATAGCCAAGATAAATACTTTGCACAGAGACTTTGCCAGTTGTCACATCTGCCTTTTCACTGAGGAAGAAAAACTCTCTATGGTTTCTGTGTTGGCCTCCCAGAGCAATTGGAGAAGGTGCTTTGAGTGTCTTTCTTGTGGCCTTCTGGGGCTGAAGCTGCAGCAGAGCATGGCTCTTTGAAATGTACTATTTATTGGGTGGCCCAAATGCTCCTCCTTCCATCTGATCAGTTCCTGCTGATCACAAAGAAATTTGGGGTGTAGAACTCTACTCAAGGTGGTCCTTTTTCCTCTTGTCCCAAATACAACTTCTACCTCCATTACAAGAATGAACTAAAATAAGTTGTTGGCACTTTACAGCTGACATTCATTCTTACAGCTCTCTTCACTCTTGTAGGCACCTGCCAGTCCTCTCCAGCTACCTTGGAAGTCTGGGTGTGCAGAGCCTCTTCCTGGGTGCACTGACTGGGAGGTAAATAAAAATTTGGGGCACTGCCTGGCTTTGACACCTGATGCCACACAGACCCCCACCAATGCCCCTGGCTATGGCTTTTCTTCCACTGTGTTCTTCAGCTAGTTTTCACTTTTCTGTAAATTGTCCCTAAAAACCTCCTGAGCCTGAGAGATGCTGAAAAAGTCAGATACTCCTGATTTACTGTAGGCCAAGTAACAAATAGGTCTGAAATAAATATGACTGCTGAGCAAAGCCTCCTCCACTCTGGAGCTGAAATGAAATAGAGAAAGGGCTGTGCCTTGGTGTTCCCTCTGATAATGGATTTTATGCCTTTGCCACAGGACTAGAGCTTGGTATCTGTACAGAAAGTTCCTGAAGTTGTAAGAGATGATCCATGCAATGCTGCTTTGAAAATTAGGACATCAAACTTCACATTCCTTGTGAGAGCAAGGGAAAACCCAGGAAGTCTCTATGGCAAGCTCCTTAAGGATAACTTTTGCTCTTGGTGTCCTCCACAAGTGACTCAAGGCTGCAGAGGGGCCATTTCATGCTATGAAAACATATGTATAGCACATTTTCACAAATTTCTATGAAATTTTCAGGAATACTGAATGGTGAGATCACATTTTCTTCCTTCTGTCTCCTCTCAATTTTCCATATTCTAATCCTCAGTTTCTGCCACACTAGTATATATTCCTAACTCTATAAATTTAGCAGAACACAATAGCATTGAAACTCTTGTTTAAAAGATGTGCAAGGGCTGTATTTCTTTTGCCTGTGATACTGCATTTTTTAAAATGAAAGCAGAGGTAAATCCACCATAACGTACCAGGTAAACTCTCCATAACCTATCTGCTTGTCCCTTCCTGCAGGGACTGAAATGCTGAATAAAAGAAATTAAAGGACTGCGAGGAGTAAAGTGATTGCAGTGCAAACAATTTTCTCAAGAATCTCTTCTAGAATTGATTGAAGGGCAAACTTTTGCAAGATCTCTAGTAATTAATTTGCAGAGCATTTTCCTTGTCTGAAACTATCAATCATGCAATGCCTTTAGGATTGGTTGCAGCTCCTCTCTCCACTCTCAGGACTTTTTGCTCTGCAACTAACTTCTTGGATCCAAATAAGACCACTGAAGACAAGAGGTATTTTTTATGCTGAGCCTTTGTCTCTGAGGCAGCTTTGCCTCAGAGATCCCCACACTGCTGGTGGAGCCCTTCATCCCTCTGCCTCAGCAGGTACTTGTGTCAGCAGGTCTGTGGAGTCCATGGAACTGCTTGTGTGAAGAAGTGCTCACCTAAAAGCAAAGAGTCCTTTCTATTTGGTCCTTTGTAATTTCTGGTTCTTCATACATTTTTACAGGCAGGCAGAATGGTTATAATGTTCCAAAATAAAAGACAGTTTTCTTTTGAAAAAGGAGCCATGCCTAAAAGTTGAGTGTGGAAAATGCTGCCTGTAGCCTTTTATTAGCTTCATTCACTCTAATATATCTGCCCTGGACGCCAAGAAAAGTATAAACAAATGGCAGGGTATTGGTTTTTCAATAACAGGGTTTAAACCAAGGGTATAAAAAGCATATCCTATCAGACACTATTTATGAAACAATTAATATCGCCGATGTCTTTTCCATCTCCTCTGAGTTGCACTTGCTGCATAAACTTTGATATATCTCTGAGAAGTACAAAAAACACCAACTGGAGAATAAACAGGGCAATGTGCCAACACTATTGGAAAAGAAAACGATATCCATGTCTTCTTATAACATGCTTTGATATTAAAATAACCCAAAATGTGATTCTCTTGAATTTTCCTGAAAAGACTCAGGGCACAGTAGACAAAGGGTCCTGGGTTTGGCTTGTAATCTCAGGGTTTAGATGCAGTTAATTATTTGGTTGTTCAGGAGCTTTTACAACAGCAGTAAGTAGTAAATACTTCTTTTTTCCTTGGGATTACAGCGATTGAGTCCCTTCTTTCTGTCTCACGCACCTCCACGAGCACGGAGGGGCTCTGACCCTTCAGCCTGGTCAGACCAGTGTCATCCTGGGATGTGTGGAGCTCAGGGGGGGTGGGACAGGACCTAAAGCTGCGGGAAGAGGCTCCGCGCACCGCCCGCCCCGCGGCTCCCGGCGCTGGCCGTGGTGCTGAAGAGGCGTAGGGCGAGCGGGGAAGCCACAATTTCAGGTGGAAATCTGTTCCCAGAAAAAGGCAAAAACATTTTGGTGGACAATATCACACACAGCCCGAGTTTCTCAGCTGAAGATTATCGTGGCAGCTTTGCATCCCTGTTTTAGTCGCCTCCCCTGCCCTTGTTTGTCACCTGAAAATATCAGAGCTGCTTATCAATAACCCTCAGTGTGTCACGCTGCTGCAAAGCATTCCAATCAATACATTATCATTTCAGAGCTTGATTATGAAGGTGAAGGGCGTTTTCAAGGACATCTGGAAATTCTGATCGGTGTTCTGCAATCTCTGATCAGCTTCAGTGCTTTACAAGCACAGTGGCTGCAACAGAATAAAACCAGAGTCTCTAACCAGAGAGACAGTGCCTTATCCTCTCACTCAGAGCAGCTCCTGCTGCCAATAAACACGCAAATAAGCAAAAAGCAGAGGTGTCATTTGCACGTTTGCCCTCAAGTCTTCTAGCATTTCCTCTAGTCTTCACTCCATTGCAGCTCTCAAGCACTGCAATACGTAACAAACTTCTCATAGCAGCATGACATGTACTGTATATGATTCTCCTAACTGGAATATTTGAGGCAACAGTGATCTAAAGAAATGGAAATATATTAAAAGATTTTTGATTTTGTTTGTTTGTTTGTTTGTTTCATGACAGCATTACACTAGCGACTTAGATCTCATACTCTTGAAATGACAACATTTAGCATGAATACACATCAGGCTGCTGAGGAAAAGCACCTAATGTTTGTTTACTATGTTAAAAGTATTATTTTGGCAATTCTATTGCTTTGTACATACCCAACAGTATTTAAATGTGTTGCATATCACGGATATGCCAAGATGAAATTGTTCCACTTTCTTTCATACATAATATTTTATTATTATTTGCCCTATCTGCCACCTTGAACAAGGTGTTCTATTGTACATTCATTGTTTTGGTGGTTTGGGGTTTTTTTATGTTATTCACGTATCCTCAGTGACAAGCCAAAAATCTGCTAATGTAAAATAAGAGGGAAAAGTCATCTTTTGTTGGTGCATGTCTCTGTATGAGGAGGAGTTTCATGCCAACAATCTGAACTGCAAGGATGAACTGGTCAGATCACTGTGGTTTAATGCCAAAGGGAATCTCCTGTTGTGCAGAAAACAGGGGTGTAACCACACTGATTATCAGAAGTTTTGCAGAACAGTGCATTTAATCCTTCTACTGCTCTCCATCGACATTGCTTTCATCAAGTTTATTACTGGCTAATTTCTGGTATGTATTGCTAATGTTCAACTAAAATATATTGAAAATATTTGCTGCATAATGCTTGCTTTTCTAATAGAGTTCCAATTTTTCGGTCATGGGGGTAAAAAAAAGCAACAGTGTTTTTAAAAAAACAACCAAACAAAAAACCTCATAACTGTACAGTTGTGACTCAAAGAAGGATGATTTGGAATTTGTCTTTGAAGGAAAAAATGTTTACCCCGGTGCAGTCATTTTTGACCTCTGATGCTTTGTTCTTCAAATGTGGATTTGGGCACTTATATTAATATAGAGAGAAATAAGAAGCGTTGTTGTCTAGGATAAGGTTTTCCCTGAAATGTACAGAGAGATTTTTTTAAAAGAAGCCCAAACCCATTATTTTCTCTGTTCTGTTTCAAAGAACTGGCAGAGCAGAGTCTGTGCACCATGGGAGCCACATGAGTACCTGAGCTGCCTGCATATCTGAACACATGATGTCCTCTAGATGCACCAGCCAAAAGAAGAAGGATGATCCTGTGCTGTTTGCATCACTTTGGCTTCTTGGGATTCCTGAAACACTGAGCTTCCCTGAGGAGAAGCCTTCCCTGGAGACTGACAGGCAAGACAAAGTCATTAATAAGTGCAAAGCACTCCGAGGTTTGGAGAAGGCAGCTCTTGTGGAAGCACAAAATGACTCCATCATTCATTTATTTTGCAAAACCACAAGCTATTTTGGGCATATGCTGACTCAGAACAAGCTGCTTCAGGCTGTCATGCCATTTATAGCACATGTTCTTAGGGAAATTAGGGTGATCTCAGGATCTTTTCATAAAATTCAGAAAAGCTCATGTTCAGTATGTATGTCCAGCACAACAGTTGTACAATTGCCAAGGATCTGTGATATGAACCAGGGAGTCTTTATAAGCAGCTGATTTTTGAGTCAATGGGCTGTAACACTTTTGAAATCAATGATTATTTAAGAACTCCTAAAACTGCACATTATCAAGCTGCCCTGCATAGAAATATTGGATCTACTCCACTCTCTGTTGGGTCTCTGCAAATAGACAGTTTGGATCTGAGATCTGAGGGCTAAGTGTGGGTTATAACAGCTCTTTTCTACCCAGGCCAGTAAAACATTCACCAAAGAGCTTTGCAGCAATTTTCTATTTCAGTAGGAGCAGGAAACACTCAGCACCTTTCAGGTGTGGTTCCAGAATTTTTGATTAATTTTAATAAATGAGCTGTTTGTGGTCACAAAAAAAGATCTGTTTATTTAGGATTTGATTTGGGGTTTTTATTTGGTTTTGATTTTGGAGTGTGGTTTTTTACATGATACCTCAGAGTTTACAACTTTCCATGTAAGAACCAGTCTTCAGATATAAAAGCTGCAAAGCCAATATTCATCCATTGTTCTGTTTCTGTCCTGACATATTTCAAACCTGATAAAGATGAGCTACATTAAAGCTGATGTTTGGATGAGATGTTAAAGAACAGCACACGCTCTGTCTTCAAATCCTCCCATGGTACTTTCCACAAAGGATTTCCTCCAGTGGATTTAGCTGACCTCTATTCTGTGAGTTCACTTGTGGAAGTGATAAATTGTGCACACATGACTAATATCCAGATGATTAAACCTTCCAGAAATTAGAACAGTGGGAAAGTCAAAATGATGAAAGCAAAGGATATGTTGTATGAGTTTGTGATGACATCAGAGCATCATATCACATTGTATAAAGCACATGTGTAGGGCTGTATCAGATAAAGATTTTACTTAGCTCACATCATCTGCTCATCAGTTCTGTCCCAGTGGATTTACTTCAAATTACATGGAATTTGCAGCAGCACCTGTTTCACAAAAACATCAGAAACTAGAAATTCTTCCCCTTTCTGGTAAAAATATCTCTGTGAGTCAGCCACAGGACTGTGACGAGTCTCAGAAATAAAAGTCTCATAAATTGAACAATGTGCTTTCTTGAAGTGCTAGAAGGTTCTAATATTTGTCAGGAAAGACTCTCAGCTTGCCAGGAAGCCACTGGAAAACAGAGACTAACAAAGCCTTCCATTTAAAGGTACAAAAATGCCATTGTAAGGCATAATAAGGGAACAACTTTAACTGTTCCAAAATACCTATCAACCCACACACATCACATACACCCTGAAAGACTCAGCCTGGTGAAACCTGAGACAGGCTATGAAGCATAACAAACTTGTAGTGTTTCCAGTCTTGAATAAAACTTCCTTATCAAATACGTCATGCAAAAGACATTCCTTTTGATCAGAAAGTAGCTTCCCTTTCCTGGGTGCCCTCTGTTTGTTTCCAATCATGCATTTCAGAAGAAGCAATTGGAAGAATAACAGAGAAATGCTGTGTTTCTGAATAACTCAGATTTTAGGAAGGCACTGATAATATGAAAGAGTTTACAGTAGGAAGGGGAGAGCCATTGATTCAAACTCTACAGCAGTTAATCTTTGGCATTCCCAAAATTGTGTTTATGTGCCTGGACAGCATAACAAGAGCTCTGAAATCTGATGGTGGAGGAATTCATTTTGATTCATTTCATTTTGAAAGGAGAGTTTCTGTGTTTGGGGGCAAGTTGTCAACTGTTCTCTTCCCTTCTTTCCTCTCCCTCTGAACCCCTAAACCCTCATGCAAGAAGGTGCTTCAAAACTTTCCTGTGGAAAAATATTTAATGTTAGCCATGAAATCAAGCAGTGTCTTGGTGGATTACTGCTCCCCTACAATTGCTGTAACTGGACAAACAAAGGAGCAAGGAAAATAAGCACTGCCCTTTCCTTGGGCTGGAAAAGAGGAAACAGAGCCCAAAGTGGCAGATGTTTGTCACCTGTGGTTGCAGGCTGCAGAGTAAGGCTTTTTGGAGCTCATGTAAATGGGGCACCACAGAACCACACGACACAGGTTTATGCTTCAGCCTAGCAAGAGTGTAGCTCTTTAGAAAAATAATGAAAAAGAAGCAGCAGTGCTGAGACAGGATAAATAAGGAGATAAATCACTTTGCAATACGATACAGCCAAAACCCGAAAATAAACAATTACTTTAAATCATATCAAGGACCTATCACAAACATCACATTTATACAATTGATCCACGTGTAAATTAGCCAATTAATTCTGAATTGGAATGCTAATGAAATAATAATTATCTGTTTACAATGGAATGGTATGAGGGCAGGTCTAGAAACAGAAATAAAGAACAACTGCACCAAAATCCACTCAGTTCCATCACCAGTGGGCACGGGGAGAATGGTCAATAGCAGACTTTAATGTCCAGATAATGCTGGGAAGGGGGGAATAAATAAAATACCTAAATATGTGAGAAATCTATAGACTTTAAATGATAGAGATGGAGAAAGGCTTTTTTAAAACACTGCATGGTTTTTGTTTGTTTGTTTGGGGGTTTTTTTGTAATAAAGAATTTCATAGTGGGAATTTCTTTTAACATTTCCAAAGGCTGGTTTGATTTTTCATCCTTGCTTGGCTTTCTACCATGAATTGTTTGCCCTAAGGGACTCCAAAGGGATTAAGACTTCATAATTACCAGAGCAGTGAAAGATGGATGGAAAAGTTTGGGAGTTTCAGTACAGAATTATTTTGGCCACTCATATCTAAATAAAATCTTCACTGAGATGGAGAAATGCACTGGGGTCTTCTATGAGAACTTTGCACCCTTGGCTTTTTGTGTAAGAGCTGCAAGCAGATAACAGAGAGCTTTAGCCCAGGAGCCCAAGTAAGGCAGCTATTGGCTGTTTTCTGTATAAAAATATTTTATGTCTCTTTTTTTTTTTTTCTCTACACTTTGCCCCGGAGTTGAAGAGTGTTCCCAGAGAAACAGCATTTCTTCGAAAAATTCCTGCTGATCTTTACTTTGCCTGATGTCTGTAAGTTGTTAACAAGTGCAGAAACAAGAAGCAGCTGTTAATAAGAACAGAATATTTCTGGAAATGAATAATTGCTGAGACCAGATTCCCAATATGTGTCAAAGGTACACGAAATACCATTTCTGTTGCAGCCAAAAATGTTACATGACTGGCTGTATATAAATTTCCCCCTTATTTATAACCCCAAGTGTTCAGAGGGAAGCAGAACTCCTGGGGATACCTTGCAAGCATTAACATTGAGAAGTTTGATTCAGACAAAAATGTCTTGGTTTGAGTTTCCAAGTGAGTGTCTTTAAAAGGGAACAGCAAAAGAGATCTGTTATATTTGATCAGAGCAGTAAACTCTTTAAATGTAGAGGTCGTTGCGCCTTGTGCACATGGGAACATGTCCAGGTCCACAGCTCTCCATGTGCCAGAGCAGATTTTGTCTTGCTCCCTTCCTTCCTCCCTGCCGCGCCGTACCGAGGGGTCACATCGCGACTGCCAGGGCCCAGAGCCGCCACTTCCCGGAGTCCCGGGATGTGCGGTGCCATTCAGGGGATGCTCCGGGCCCGCTCCCGTGGTCCGGCAGGGGGCGCCCTGTGCCCGGACCCCGGGAGCGGCCGGGATGGATCCTGGGAACAGCGGGGATGGACCCAGAGAGCAGGCGGGATGGACCCCGGGAACGGCGGGGATGCATCTCGGGCACCGCCGGGATGGACCCCGGGAACGGCGGGGATGCATCTCGGGCACCGCCGGGATGGATCCTGGGAAAGACGGATCCCGGGAGCGGCGGAGCCGGGCAGTGCCCCAGCGCACCCCAGCCGCCCCCGGGCCGTGGCCACCTCCGCC
>WEIV01032177.1:440784-444787 GCA_013390005.1 Calyptomena viridis | reverse complement strand
GGTGGGGGGAAGCCGGCGGCGGTGAGACGCGGGGGTCCAGCCGGCTTGTCCCGTTTCCCCCGACGGGACGCTGGGGCCGGGTTGTGAAAGTGTCTCTTTGTGTCCCTTATCCTTCCCTCTTCATCTCCCGCTTCGTCCTTCCCATCCAGCCGCAGAGAAATCCCTGCTGAGGGACTCGTCCCCCGCCTCGGGCACCGACCGGGACTCCCCGGAGCCGCTGCTGAAGGCGGAGGGGGAGCAGAAGGAGCTGGACTCCAAGAGCCCCGACGAGATCGTCCTGGAGGAGAGCGACTCGGAGGAGGCGAAGAAGGAGGGTGGAGCGGAGGACTGGAAGAAACGGGAGGAGAGCCCGGAGAAGAAGCCGTGCCGCAAGAAGAAGACGCGCACGGTGTTCAGCCGCAGCCAGGTGTTTCAGCTGGAGTCCACCTTCGACGTGAAGCGCTACCTGAGCAGCTCGGAGCGGGCCGGCCTGGCCGCCTCCCTCCACCTGACAGAGACCCAGGTGAAGATTTGGTTCCAAAACCGCCGCAACAAGTGGAAGCGGCAGCTGGCGGCCGAGTTGGAGGCGGCCAACCTCAGCCACGCCGCCGCTCAGCGCATCGTCCGCGTCCCCATCCTGTACCACGAGAACTCGGGCGCGGAGGGGGGCGCGGGAGGCGGCGGAGCCCCCGGCACCCAACCCCTGCTCACCTTCCCTCACCCCGTCTACTATTCCCACCCCGTGGTCACCTCCGTGCCGCTCCTGCGGCCCGTCTGAGCCCGCCCGCCGCTGCGCGGAGGGGCGCGGAGAGGCGCGCAAGTCACCCGCCCGCTTGTAAGTACTCCAGCCCCTCGTGCGGTTCACTCGGCCGGTGGCTGCGGAGCAGGGACTGGGGGGACAGAGGTGAGGAGGTGGGGGGACCCCTCGGCGCGTGGTGTTAGGAGGAAAGTCACAAAAATTTAGGGGTTAAAAAATAAGTGGGGAGGGAAACGAAAATGAGGAAAATGAATGCGGGAACTTGTAGAGAACCCTGGAGATGTCACATCTTTTCTAAACGTGGATGAAAACCGCGATGGTCTCTGTGGCTTTAGTTTTATTTTTGTAAAAAAAAAAAAAAGGAAAGAAAAAAAAAGGAAAAAAGGAAAAAAATTAAAAATAATGGGGAAAAAAAGGATGATAATAATAATAATAAAAAGAATGATCCCAGGCCACTCCTCGAGATTTGCCAAACGCTGATGGGAAGCTGAATTTCTATTCCTTTCGGACCTCTCCTTCTGCCTCCAAGTAATTGTTCAGGCTCCTGATCTTGTCGTGATTCAAACTTCATCGACCACAGCTTTTCATTTAAGCAGACCTTTGCCTCTTTGCTTGCCCACCTTTTGTACCTTTCTGTTTCTGTCATGGGACTTTTACGACCAAGAAATACAGCCTCAAAGTTAAATACACCCACACACTTTGAGTGACCCTTATTTATTATCGTTTACTTAGACATTTTTAATTCTTGTTTATAATTCTTGTTTTCCTAGTTGTCAGGTTGTTTCGGGTTTTTTTTCCTTGTAAAGTTATTTCGGTCTTTTGGGGGAAAAAAAAGCTGTACCCTTTTGCTTTCTTTTGTAATACTAATTATTATTATTATTAATAATATTATTGTACTTTTGAACTGTGCAATATTGTACGACGATTCTTAAAGCACTGCTTTTATTTGAATGGTGAGGAAAGGGTTTTTAGCATTGTAAAATTGCGTTCGTTCATGTTGTACAAAATAAAATAAATAATTAAAAGCGAAGGAAAGTGAGAAGAGAAGAGAGGAGCAGGGCGTGGGAATTAGCATCAGCCCAGCTTATGCGAATAACTAAGGGAGGTTCGGTGAGCTGGGCGCTTTAAGTGAAGGACAATCAACTTTAGGGTAATTTTAATTTATTTGATATGATGTACAGTTTTCTTCTAAAGTCCATTAAATATGTGGATTTTAATAGCCAGAAATCAAGTGAGGAGTGGACACCTCTAGTCTCTCTCTGTCTTAGTGTCTACTCACCTGTTGTCTGATAATTGTTTGCTGTCTTCCCAAGGGTTTGGGTTGGTTGGTTTTTTTAATTTTATTTTAAATTTTGTTTTCCCCTTTCGTTTATACTCTCTGCCCTCTCGCTTTCTGTTAGGGATCGGTCCTATTTTTAAAACAGCCTATATTGTTATAAACTTCATGTTGTGGTGGAAAAAAAAATCAATAAAACCCGTTCCTTATCATTTTTGAAGTGTGGTTTTGGATGAGAGGAAAAAAAATAAATATAAGCAACAACAAAAGTACTAATAAAAAGAAATAAACAAAAAAATAACCCAAGGGTTGTCTGGGAGTGCTGCTGCCGTGCTCGCCAGGGACTGCGGGCCGGGTGCGAGGACCGGGACTCCCAGGAGCGGGTGTCCGGAGGTTCCCTCCGACGGAAAGCGGATCGGTGGCGGGGGGGGGACCTTTACCGCCTCCGGCGCAGACGGGATCACGGCGACCCGGTAACCCCGAAGGAGGGGTCGCAGACTCCCAGGGAGCCCCTGGGGATGGGGGCGGGCGGATCGGGGGTCCCTTCCCACGAGAGGGCCGCCTCCCCTTCCCAAGGGTCTTCCCCTGAACTTCTGTCCGCCCCTTCCTCTGCGCCCCCCCCGGTACTGCCCTTTAACTTCTCTCCCCTCCTCCGGGGGGCTGCCGTGGGGTGTCCAACCCCCCGGGGCTGCGCCCTCTGCCCACGGCCGGAGCCGTCACGCGTGTTAATACCCCCGGCAGGGTTATTTGGAGATAGGATCGCTCTCCGCTTTCCGTAGATTGGTCCGAATCGACGTGTTGATAGCGCCGAGGGCACGATTTAGGGCCAAAGAAATCAAAATAAAACGCAGCGTTGCGAAAAGATAATCCCGCGTTTCCTTTTCGTTTGGAATAAAAACCCTGCCAATGGATCGTAAATGAAAAATAAACAGAGTTTCGGAGTCAAAATACGGTGCTGGCTGTGTCGCCTACAAACAGAGCGATGCCTTTGCTGTTTGCAGTACCAACTTTGGGACAAGTCGCTTGCAGCCCATTAAAAATATTGTTGTCATTGTAAATACGTCTTTCCATTTTACAGCGCGGCAGCACGATGTTATCAAACGGCAAGGAAAAAAAGCTCGTTTATTTCTGGTCAGTGGCCAGAAAACGATTCCGTACCCTCCCGGCCCTCTCCCAGCCGAGGAAGGAGCCGCTGGACACCAGCGCGCTCCAGCCCCGCAGCGCGGCCTTTGCGCGGGTGCGGGCAGTGGGCACCAGCCCGTCCCGCCCATCCCGGGGTGTCAGGGGCATTTCCCAGGGGAACGATGATCTTGATGGGATTGAAGACACTCTATATGATTTTTTTTTTTTAATTAAGGGGAGAAAAAGAAGGAAGAAGAAGAAAAAAAGTCTAACCAGATTGAGCTTTTCTGCTTCCCGCTGGCCTTACACATCGCGGGACCGACAGCAGGCAGATGCTGTGAAACAGCGCGGTGAAGTTGGGCGAGCGGCCGGGGGCTTGTGAGCCCAGTTCCCTGTTCCCCAAGCTNAGGCAGATGCTGTGAAACAGCGCGAGCGGCCGGGGGCCCGTGAGCCCAGTTCACTGTTCCCCAAGCAGTCCCTTTCCCTCAGCCAGGATTTCCCCACCACCCTGGCCCGGAGGGATCCCTCAGGGCGGGATGCTTTTTTCTGTCTGCATCCGCAGCAAGCCGAGTCTGGCGCTCAGGCTTTTCTCAAGCTTTGTGAAAGTCTCCCCAAACTCCATCCTATCCCTCAGCTTAACGGGAAGCGAGCTGTTTGATATCTCTCTTCGAGACCGAGGGCTCCGCCAGCCCCGGCTCTTCCCGCTGTGCTGAGTCGCTCCCGAGCGGGGAGCGCCGGCCTGGAACGGGACGGGAGCGGGACAAGCTGCCAAAGGAACCTCACCTCCTCCCGCACCCTTGGCCCTGCTTAAAGTTTCTGGATATCCCACATCACTCTGGGATAGAGTGAAAGCAATCGCTTTGAGTGGT